>JACEIK010001395.1:269219-284226 GCA_018107945.1 Datura stramonium
ATCGCAAATATTTATTTATAAAAAAAATATGGATATATGTAATTTGTAAGTGCAGCGTCTTAGAATATTCTGATATCTTATTTATGAATTTGGTAAGATTGTATAAGAATTGGAGAAAGTGTGATAGTTTTCACAACTTGTGGAGTTTTCATGTTTATGAGAAAAAAAACTTAAAAAACTTCAAATTTTATGTCCAAACAAAACGTCAACTTTATGTCAATATAATTTTATATTGCATGTCCAAACTGACCCTTAGGTCAAGTTGATTTCTTTTAGTACTACTACTATTCGGAGTATGAAATATTTAACTCGACATTATTGGGATAAGCATAATATCATAAAATATAAGCTGTTAGTGTGAAAAAAAATTAAATTTGGTTAGAGATGTAACAAATGAAAAAAGTAGAAAATAGAAAAATTATCATTTAATTAATTGATATATTTATATTATTAAGTTACATAATCATAATAAATTGAATTGATTTGAGATAAATTCACATTGCTAATAAATATTTACCACAAAAGGTGATTAGCATTCATTTATTAAAGGCTTAATACATAATCAACAACCCTTTAATCTTGTTAAAATATTTCATTTAGACACTTGAATTAAATTTTGATTTAGTGTACTTCAACCCTTTTGATTCAAATTTGAATTTATTTTTTATTTTTTTTGCGTCTGTGTTCTCATTTTTCTATTAGGTAGTTAAGTTAATCATGTAAAATATGTCATTTTTTTTAATTATACGCATTCTTCTCAATAAATCGTAAAACTCAAGACATTTTCAACTTGGGGTTGATGTGTATAATAAAAGGAGATGAGATTTTTTTTTTGTGGTTAATTTAACTAGTATCTATTAGATGAATCAAAACACACATTTTTTCTTCAAATTAAAATTTGTGTTAAATGTGTCTAACTGAAACACTTTATGAAAAGTTGAGGATTTCAAATAGAACAAGATTTATTTTAAGTGTCTAAATAAAATATTTTGATAAATTTAAGGGATTAACTATGTATTAAGACTTTATAAAATCTAATTCAGATTGCATTATGTAAATTACATATATAGGTGATGTTAGGGAGTGAAAGTTGAAGTAGATGGTTAAAAGACATTCTTCTACAATTTTTTTTATTTTTTCTCCGATGCATAGTAATGAATTCTAAGGGTCTGTTGATTTGATGGGTCATTTAACTCTATGGGTCTCTTCTTTTTTTTCGTTAGGTTTTTGTAATAAGCTTAAATTAATCCAGATGGATCCGCTAATTTGATGGTGGCATTGTTCTTATCCCCGAAAACCCGAGGTGAGAATGTTTCTTTGCTTTCTTCATGACCCGTTTCAAGTTTTATTCTCTTGAAATTTTTGTATGGAGTTTGGTAACTCAAGAAAAGTTTTACTGCCTAATTAATACTACACATTGCTGGATATTTTTGTAGCAAATATAGAAAGTATTCTAAATTCTATTTACGTATTTTACTAAAAAAATGAATCCGAAAACATATAGTTATTATATCTAAGTAAACATAATATAAATTATATGTTGAAGTGTGCATATAGTGTATACTTCAATAATATTGATAACCGATGATTGAAGGATATATTTATGTAAGTTTCTCAATTATTAATGTTATGTGCTTAACTTTGAATATTTATAGAAATTTTTTTACCGTCTAGAATTAATACTACACATTAATTTGAATATTTTTGTAGCAAATATGTAGCATTCTAAATTTATTTTAGTATTTTTCTATAAAAATCAATGCCGAAACTTATAGTTATTATAAATTATTCTGCAAAAAAATTTATTTTACTAAAAATAAGAGAACTTTAAGCAAGTATTTTTCATATTGCATCTAAGAAAACAAAAATTATACAATTTCAACTCCATTATTCGAAAGCTAAATTATTTTTTATGTGAAAAAAATGATAGAATTCAAATTTTTAAATTGGATTTAGGTATGAAAAGAGAATAATAATTGAGACTAACAGATATATATACTTCATTTAAAATAAAATGCACAATTGATACTTTATTATTTTTTAAAAAAATTAATTTTCGAATTAAAAATTTAAAAAAACAAATAATTTTTTTTAACTAGCCTCGAAAAATATAAATACACCATTAAAATAAATATGAGCTGATTTTTTTTAAATTTTTTTTCAATCCTCACATGCTTAAGAGTGTGTAGTTACTCTTTTTGCCACATCAACAATTAGGAGGGTTAAAAGCTATCACTGTGACAAGTCGAGGGGCGGGGGGTTAATTATGACTATTAATACTTAGGGAGGATTTGACGAAAATGCGTCAAGTTTAAGAAGGTCGTTAGGTATTCAGCCATTTAAAATATTCTCCCTATGACTAGTTTTTGAGTTTCTGAACTATGCACTAATTTACTTTGTTGAAACTTTGCTTTCCTCTTCCTTTCCCGCTTTTCTTTTTCTAATATTTTGTCGAAGAATAATGATATGATATTTTAACTTATATAGACTCTGCCTGGGGAAGGTGGCTTCTATCCAATAATAATGCGCCTCAAATAAGTCCTATCACCACCCAAGTGTAAATTTCTCATGTTTCTTTCATCCTAATGTCTATCCACGTATATGTCTCTATCCTCGATGCAGACAAAGGTAAGTTCTTATTGTTGTTCGTTAATCATGTCGATTGGTATAACGACTTCCAATTGACTCTAATGATTCTTATGTTGGCTATAACCTTATTTAGGATGGAGTCCCATCTATTACTAGTAAATACATTTTGCCGGCTATTCAAGATATGCTTAACAAGCCAAATACTAATGTTCCAAAATGCACAAAGTGAGAGTCATTATGCAGGTAAGCTACCTGCTTGATGTGTACTTCATAGTTTTTTTTGTTGGATAAAAATATTAAGTTGGCATTTTGATTTTTCTTATTAGACTCACATAATGATACATTTTGTATTAAAAATTTATGATGATTTCAATTCTAAAATGTATGGATGCCAAGTAACAATTTTATCATGTTTTAAATCCATTAAAAACTCCGTCAGATACTCATGGTCAGAGAAGTGATTCAAAATGACAACTAAATGCTTTCACCTTAGTTAAATTGTTAATAAGAAAATTAACTATTTGTTTCCATTCACAGAGCATGGTGCATTAGAAATGCAATTATTGGAGTAAACCGTATGCCATGTTTGATTGGTCATCACAATATGTGACCTTTGCTTTGTACGATATTGCCATATGTATAAGACACGAGTGAGACAATGTCCAATACTCTCTCTTGTTTGATATTACTTGTCATGAACTATAAGAAGTTATATGACATTGTTAGTTTTCATTGACATGGTGGTTGTGTGGCTAATTTTGGTTGCTCATCTTTTATGAATGAACAATGAATATAGTTAGTGTGCAAATATGCATGCAACCCGTTTCTCTTTGACAATGTCATCGTCTATTAATTTTTCTTTTCTTCGACAAAGGCTTTATTTTTCTTCAGAAATCCCGCATATCATGCTATTTGATTTTCTTTTATTTTGTCTTGTGATAAATCATACTAGCACGATCCGCATAAAGGCCATTGGAAGTTTTATGCTATACTAAAAATGAATCGCTCTACAAAAGAAATCTATTGATTTTTTTCCCAATTATAAATGTAATGATTTATTTCATGAAACTTTTACAATAATACATTGTAAAATTCTATGATGATTTCAATTGTGAACTTTGTACACGGATATCTGGGTAAAACTTCTAAATTTTTTAAAAACTATTTTAGAGATATTGTTGGATTGTAGGAAGGGTTCGAAATCACAACTAATTGCTTCCAAATCTAGTTGTACCCAGCATGAAAAATTAATTGTTTCCCATTCATAGAGCATGGTGCATTTGAAAGTTATTATTGGAATAAACCGTATTAATCCATGTTTTTTCGCTTGTCATTACAATATATGACCTTACTTTTGCAAAAAGATACTCGGGCGCATATAGCAGACGAGTGAAAAACAAATGTTACAATATGTAATGGATGGATTTGGGATCGGAGATTAGACGTAGTCAAGAACGAGGCAAGCAAAAAATTAATGAGTGATTATATTTGGGAAAAGAACATGAAAAGAGAGAGAGAGTGAGTGCAAAAAGGGAGTATTGAGTTAGTTATATATAGCAACAGGTTTACCGAGAGGCGGCATATGAATTTATTAATCTAAATTTGCTTGGATTTTTTGTTTTCTTCCTGCTATAATTTTTCCCTTTGAGTTGTTAATCTAAATTTGTTGGTTGAATTTTTTAATATAACTCGGATATTAGTTTGTTATGAACTATATAGTTATATGATATTTCCAAAGAGTCCTCATTGACATGGTGGTCAGGTGGCTAATTTGATTCTCATCTTCTTTATGATTGAACAATGACTATAGTTAGTGTGCGACATATACACTATATGTTATGTGGTTGGTCAATTAGTTTGTTTTTGGCTTATGTTGACAATCCGACAGTTGTTGCTTGTTTGAAACCAAAAAAAAATAATCTATCACGGTATTTGTTTATTCTTTCAAAGGATACATCATACAAGCAAGGTCAACATCCTTGATGCTTATTGTAGGAAAAATAAGGAAAGCTCACTGCATTAATTTTCAACTATTCTCGAAGGGTACCAAATACATGGCACGACATCAGAAAACCTTCCCATGCTTCCAAAACAAATGTACACACAGAGTTTGGTTCTTGAGACGAGCCAACTTAGACAAATTGTGTAGCTCTTAAACCTGCGTTGTTTGTTGAATTGTCGGACTCTTCTCTCTTGAAAAGTAAAACAAAGGACCAATAAACCAAGGCTTTATACCTTTGATTTTCTCGGTAAAGCTCCGCGTAGCAGACTCCAAGTCAAGATAGTGTCATGAATTATGGCATAGCCTCGAGGTTCCGATTCCTTAATTCTCTTAATCATCTCCACATGGTCCTTCAGGTTGGTTTTAATATTCTCTGACAATTGAGATCTTTTCATTTCAATCTTATTGCAAACCCGAATCAAAAACTTCTGAATCCGAGCTTACCTTCTCATGAGGTGTATGTCAAGCTCAAACAATGTTCAACACAAGCAGCATAACATTGTAGGATGAAACATAAGTCTAGTTATCTTCACCACTTCTGGCCACATCCATACCACTAAGGAACACGCCCAAACAACACAATGAGGACGAAGTTCAACAATAAGATCTTCTATGGATTTTTGAAGCAAAGCAATTCCCATCCATACACCCGCATATATTTCTCGGGGGACGTTGATTGCACTCTGGGTTCTCAATCCCTTCTGCAAGCCTACTTCATCGATGGGAACTTGAGTTTGTGGACGAAGACTGATGGCAAGAATCATCAATGGAGGTCTAGTGCCGAGGGCATTATAGTGGGTGGTAATAATGCTAACTTTTGACATGGCTAGCAAAAAGTCTGGCTGTATCTACTAAGGGATCATATGACTTGGTGTAAAGTATGTGATCACTTGTGATGGCACCCTTACTATAATCACGGCCAACCAAAACATTCAACACCACACACAAAGTAAGCGGAGTAAAGCTTGTAGTCTAAACTCGCTTTCTTCTGGATAATAACTCAACATTCAACCAAGTGTATCATTCAATTTTTTTGTATTGAGTGTGTTAGCGGATAATATTAGCTCAATTATAGAAATATATATATAAAAAACCTAGTTTAACAGAGAGACCATGAGTTTACATGCGTTGCAAAATTTCTCTACTAAATTCGCCACCGAATATAAATTATAACAGATATAGTCATCTGGTACAACAAGCTAAAATGCAAAATACATCATGCTGAAGAACTCGTGATGGTGTTTTTGTCCATCCTTGAATATTGTTTGTTCGATTTTTCTTCTTTTTTTTTGTGATAATTAAGTGTGTGCTCTGACACTTAGATTCACTTTGATTTAAATTTTATTTTTATATTTTTCTAGCTCTTTAAAAATATAACCATAATATAACATATTCAAATAATTATAAATTCATAAATTCAATTAAAATAAAAAATGAGAATACTATGTAAATGATAATGAATTGTTTAGTGAGACCAATAATTATAGAAACATTAGTCTCAGTGGAAGGACGGTTCATTATATGTATTAGTAAATATATCGAAAATTATAGTTCAAAATAAAATAAATAAAAAATTACTCATTTTTTAAATATTTGAAAATTGAAGTTCTTTTTAATGAGATTCAAGTCCACTGCAGCGTAATCTTCACCGATCCAACGATACTTTAACTGGTCTCCTCTAAGATACAACAACCCAACAATGTCGATAACTCAAACTACTTTGGATAGTTGAAGAGTCCAAAGCTCTCACCAAAAGAACACCTTCCTTGGCTTGAACTATATATGAGTCCTTCGGGGAAATAAAGCATCATTGCTTACACATATTAATCAAGGTGTTGGCATACACTTTATTAGCCAAAGACGCTACGCTCATGTGTTAATATCCCAATTTTCATGAGTGTTTGTTTTAACAAGCCCCATTCTCACATTAGCTTTTACTTACTTTAACACTCACGTAGGTGAAATCCGTCGAGAGTGCTCCTGTAAGTTTAACAACTCACTCATACGAGCTACAAATTTTCATTAAGAGTTTTTTAAGCTCAACCTCCACAAATCATTGCGTAAAAATGCACTTACATCATATATAGGAAGGAAATAAAAAATAGTGCATTTCAACAAGTCATTATATGATTTATTTTTTTTTTCATTAACCCTCGGTTATGTGATTTAGTCCTCAAAAGCTGCGTTTCCTCATATATTATCTGTAGCTTATAAAGCTCAAACTCACTCCTCTCGACGTGATTCAAGCCCTTTTATCTTGCTAAGGTGTTGGTTTGTTTATTTGCACTATTTTTAAGATTTGATGCAATTAGTATTTATGGTACCACTTGTAAAATATAACTCACAAGAAAAACATTTTCTCTTCATGGATCTGAATTTACCATACTATTAATGATTTTGTACTGTTCAATAATATTGATGTTATCACAATAAACTAAAATAGAAGAAATTGGATATTCAAAATAAGACTTTCTTGAAATAATATATGATCTTACTTTTGTAGGATACTCGTAGTTATAAGAGATGAGTGAGACAAATATGCTAAATAAGACTCCTCCTCTTATTTGGATATTACTACTTTGTTATGAACTATATAATTATGTGACATTGGTAGTCCTCATTGACATGGTGGTCGTGTGGCTAATTTAGTTGCTCATCTTCTTTATAATTGAACAATGAATATAATTAGTGTGTTACATGCATGCAATCTGTTATTTGACAATGTGGTTGGCCTATTAGTTTTTATTTTCTTTGATAAAGGCTTTATTTTTCTATGTCGATAATCCGGCATAACATTGTATTTGGTTTTTTCTTTTATTATGTCTTGTGATACATCATATAAGCATGGTCTGCAAGGTAATTAAGACCTCTCAAGTTTATGCTTTCTCATATGAATACTGGCAAAAGAAATCTATTGATTTTTTCCTAATTATAAATATAATGATTTATTTCATGGGAGAAGTCTTTGGTTCAAGTAGAACTAGTTGCTTAGGAAAAGGTTTACAAGACATTAAGTTTCAAACTCGTGATAATGTGATTTACCTTTTTTGCTTGTTAGCCATTGTCTCAACGAATATTTGACACTAACAATCAAATATTAGTTCCTCATTAATGTTACTTACCGTTTAATGTATAAATAAAATGAGAAAAATGTCAAAGTAATCTTGTCACCTTATCTTTAAAAAATTATATTTTTCTTCTTTTACAGCCACATACATAAGAGGATGTTGTCAATGAAAGTAGTATTTTGTGGTGCTATATATAAACACCGCCGCATATCTTTTTAGGATGTTCCAGTATATTATTATCAATTTCATGATATAAAACTGCAAAAAATAATAGTTATTTGTGATAGAGATAATAAAGTTATGACATCAAAAAATTTATTGATATCATAGTTGCACACATGGACCCTTTGTCTGATACACTCCTTTCATTTGTGAATTTGGCAAAACTATGCACTAGATCACCTAATGTTTTCATTTGCACATAAAACATTGACCTTTTAGATATTAGCAATAGATCAAAATGATAACAAAAATGGTATTAAATATTATTTATAATTTTTTTTATTAATTTATGTTGGTTTCCAATCCTTTGCCACTTAGGCAACACACCATACCTCTAAATCTAGACGACTAAACATTACTTTTCAGCACTGAGTACTGGAAATAACATTGGTGTTTACCAGACTATGGCTTTTTGTTTTTTTTTTAAATAAAAATGAGGATTTTTGAATTTTATCATAATACACAATACTAAGCTAAGAAATTAGTTCAAACTGAATACAAACCGTGCAAGGGTCAATTTTGCGTATTAAATCTATTATAGATTCAAAGTACTTAAAAGTTAAAAATTCTGTCACGCATATCCGAATGAGTATGATGCATTAAAGTTTAAAACAAAATGGAATACTAATAGTGTATCTTCATAAATCAAGAGTTATATAGACCGCACCATTCAGCAACCTCTCTGTCATGAGATTACCACTTTCATTCTAGAGCGAGGAAGAACTGAGTTTCTCTCGTTTTCTTGTTTGAAATGAAAGGTTTGAAATTCCGCAGTATCCGGGAAGTGAGACCAAGAGGGACTTCTTAATGTCATTTCTTTTTAATCGTAGTTATTTCATAAAGACTTGTCAAGTGACTAGAAAAAGATTGAACTAGGCACACTTGGAGAACGCAAAGCAAAGATAAAGTTGTATGCTATATTCCGAAGATAAATCCCCAAAAGCAATCCGACTAGAAATTCATAGTTGAAGAGTTAGTTACTTCCTGCTCCCTTTTATTATTATGGAACTAATTTAAAAATCTAATTTGAATTATTATTACCAAATGTACTATAAATCTATTCCATTAGAAATTCATGTTGAACTCCTTCATTTTTTTCTAAATTTTTCATTAACACTCCTATGTAATTATCCATGCTAAATTAAAATAATAATTAGTAAATTAAATTACTCGACAAATTTGATTGAATGATTAATTTTTTTTTAGAGCATTGCTTAACTTATTTCATGTGCCGATTCATAAATACCAATATATATCGAGACATGAATTTCATTAACTAACTTATTATTTTTACCACTTCGCTTCAAAATATCTATGTCTACTACCATGTTGAATGCCTACAAAAATCACTAGCATAAAAAGCCCGAATAACATTGTTTCCATAATCAAGATAAATTACATCTAATCTTATAATGCAATTACACTAATAGCTTTTATAATTTTCATATTAGATTGTGAACAATAATTTTATAATTATAAGAACCGATGATTTAATCATATGTGTATAAGCTAAAACACTATATGCAAAATTATCTACTATATAAATAAACGAACACATAAACGTATATGTGATCTCGTTAAATCTTTTATTAAAATTTAATATACAATTTTATATAATAAGTATTATATCTAAACACATAAGTAATAGTATATCCCAAACAACTAGTGTGTGTGGATCACTTGTGATGACACTGACTAGTCTGATCAAGGCCAATCAAAGAATTTTTATCAACGATATCAACTGCTTAATTGAAATGTAGTAAATTGAGTTAGAACTAAAATGGAACACTTAATAACGTAATCTTCATAAATGCAGGACTATGGGATTACCGCTTTCATTCTAGAGTGACGGAAGAATTGTACCATTTAAACATTTTTTCCTTCACTTAAATTACGGGGTTTGAAAAATAGTCTTAGAATGTTTAGTTTTTGATCTAGGGGTCTCTTAATACATTTTTTTTTTTTCTCAAAAAAAATTATTTTACAAAGACTTGTCAATATAAGAAAGAAAATTGGAAATTACGTGTTATATCTTAAAAATGAATCACTCCACAAAAGAAATCTATTAACTTTTTTTCCTAATTAGTTGGATCTTAAATTTAATGATTTATTTTATGGTTGAAATCTTTAATCCAAGTTGACCTTGATGCAAGAAATCTATTAACTTTTTTTTCCTAATTAGTTAGATCCTAAATGTAATGATTTATTTACAGGTGAAATCTTTAATCCAAGTTGACCTTGATACATAAATATATAAACTTTTTTTCCAATTAGTTGGATCCTAATGTAATGATTTATTTCATGGGTGAAATCTTTTAATCCAAGTTGACCTTGATGCAAGAAATTTATTAACTTTTTTTCCTAATTAGTTGATCCTAATGGAAATGATTTATTTCATGGGTGAAATTCCTTAATTCAAGTCGACCTATTTGCCTAAGGGAAAAGTATCTTTTGTGTCTTTGCACATTCTTGATTTATAATTCAAAATTTATAGAGAGAAAAAAGAGGGGCAAACATGTATGGAAAGACATGGTCGCTTTGCCGAGGAGCGCAAATCATGGCAAGAATCACCCACATGTATGTCTGCTTTACTCTCTTTCCTTTGTTTTTTTTAAAGATTATTTACACAGAATTGTATAAAGTGGAACCCACTTTATATATATAATTTAAATAAATTAAAATGGAGCGAATTAATTATTGGGTTTCTTCAAAAATTAAGTCTTAACAATAAGGTGATGCGGATTAGAAAATGGTGAAAAATAAAGTAAAAGAAAGTGGAAGTTTAAAAGTTATTTTTTATAATGAACTGTGTTCCTCATTGATAAGGAAGAGGAAAAGGTTTGTGCTTATAAGAAGATATCTCACCTCATAAAAAGAAATGGAAGAGTGGACTATCCCCGTGCTAGCTATCGTCGTTAAGCTTAGCCTCGCATTTGAATTTGTATTCTTTATTGATAATTTTTTCAGACCAAATATACTAGTTCCATTTTCACTACTCTCCTTTTCTAGATTTTAACATGGGGTTTCCTCCCCCAACAGATACCTCTTGATGACTATAAATATTAAGAGGCTTCATCTCATAACATTAATAATTGAGAAACTTACATAAATATACCCTTCGATCATCTGATTTATCAATATTACAGAAGTATACACTATTTATACACTTCAACTATATATATTGTGCATAGATATTTATATTATATGTATAGTGTAAGTACATTTAATATAAAATATACACTATTTATGTATTGTCTACTCCAATAGCATGGATTTGTGGAGTCTATTGATTTGATTGGTCTCTTTTTTGTTTTTTTCCTTAGGTTTTGAGGTCTAGGTCGGAAACTGGTCCTGATGGGTCTGTCAATTTGATGGTGTGGCAATGTTATGTACCTGGAAAACCCAAGGTGAGTAATGTTGCTTTCTTTCACGACCCATTTCCAAGTTTTATTCTTTTGAAATTTTTATATGGAATTTGTTAATAGGAGGAGGAAGAATATTTAGTATTTTTGTTGTAATTACTTCCTGCTTAGGCTCATGAGGATGTTTATCGATTCAAATTAATACTACACATTAGTTTGGATATTTTGGTAGCAGTTATAGAAAGTATTCTATTATATTGGTTGTCACTTGCGGAATTGTCTCATTATTTGCTAGAGTTTAGTTTTATCTTTTGATTTAGTTAACTAGATAGATCACTAAAGCAAAGAATTAGTTAAAAGTGCATGGAATTTGGTAACAAGAGGAGGAAGAAGATTTAGCACATGTTGTCTTCTGCAAGTATTTTACTTGTTGAAACTCGTTTCTTTTCCACAGCTTCTTTCTTCTAATATTTGACCACAATAGTGATATGATTTATAACTGGTATACACTATTTGGGAAGGTGGCTTCTATCCAATAACAATGCAGTTCAGCGAAGACTATCCTATCAAACCACCCAAGTGCAAGTTTCCTCAAGGTTATTTTCATCCTAATGTCTATCCATCGGGAACTATATGTCTCTTGCCTCTCAATGAGAACAATGTGTTATTGTCATGATTGTTTTGTTAGTCTTGTCTATTGGTATAACGGCTTTCAATTGACTCTAATGATTCTTGTTTTGGCTATAACCTTATTTAGGGGTAGACACCGTTTATTACTATTAAACAAATTTTGTTGGGTATACAAGAATGGCTTCTGACTAAACTAAATGCTTGTAATCTAGCACAATGTGAGAGTTATGGAGCTATATATGCGGTAAGCTTACTCAAGTTTGACCAGACAAATGCTTAATCCATGTATTTTTGGTTTGTGATTTGCAGGATACTGCCGCGTATAAGAGACGAGTGAGACAACAAAGCCAAGCAAGAGCCCTCTTATTTGATATTACTATGTTATAAACCATATAATTTGGTTGCTAATCTTCTTTATGTTGAACAATGAATATAGTTAGTGTGCTACATGCATGCAATCTGTTATTTTGACAATGTGGTAGATCTATTTATTTTTCTTTGCTTCGACAAAGACTTTATTTTTCTATCTCGACAATCCAACATAACATGCTATTTGATTTTCTCTTTGCCTGTCTTGTGATACATCATACAAGCACGGTCAACATGGCTAATGCATGTTGCAGAAAAAAAAATAAGGACATCTCAGTGAATTAATTTTTCAATTACTCTTTCCAAGGTGCCAAAACATGGAACTTGAGCTCCACTATTAATGTTGTTGGTTATTATAAGAAGAGCCTCCTTTTTCCATAGTCCTATTAATCATTGATTCGACGTCTTTTTCTATACTTTTGATCTTTTCACTTTTCCCCGAGACGTTCATCAACATTTTCACACTTGCCTCTATCTTTTCCTTCTTGACAATTGAATCCCTGTTGTTCAAAGTACTGTTACACACCTCTGCCCCTATCCTTAACTCCACATCCAAGAACCTCCACCAGCATGTGATTGTAGAACTGTTCCGCGAACAAGGGCCATGTCAGTATTGACACTCCGGCTGTAAGAGATTCTAGGGTGGAGTTTCAGCCACAATGAGTCATGAACGCCCCGGTTTTTGGATATATGACTTCTTAAATTTTATTATAATTAAAAAAATAATTATTTTTATAATAAATATTATATCTAAACACATAATTAACAGCATATATACCCCTCAACAGCCAGTGTGTGATCTCTTGTGATGACACCAATTGATTAAATTAGGAATGTAGTAAATTGAGTTAGAAAGAAAAAGGAACACTTACTAATATATCTTCATAAATGCAGAACTATGGGATTACATCGAACCTTTTTTTCCTTCACTTAAAATGTAAGGTTTGAAAATAATCATACGGTATCTAATGTTTGATCAAGGGGTCTCTTGACATTTTTTTTTTCTTTCTGCGAAATTATTTTATAAAGACTTTGTCAATGTAAGAAAGAATATTGAAAATTATATGTTATATTCGTAAAAGATGATTCGCTCCACAAAGAAATCTATTGATTTTTTTTTTCCTAATTAGCTGATCGTGAAATATAATGATTTATTTCATGAGTGAAATCTTTAATTCAAGTCGACCTATTTGCACCTGGAAAAGTTTACAAGATATTAAATTTCTAACTTGTGATAATGTGAATTAATTTTTTTGCTTTCTTAGCCATTGTCAATGAATACTTGACACTTGACAATAAAATACTTAATATTATGTGTAATTGAAAGTTTTAAGGACTAACTATGTATTAAGACTAAATTTAAGGGACTAACTATGTATTAAGACTTTATAAAATCTAATTCAGATTGCATTATGTAAATTACATATATACTATAATTACCTACAAAAACTCTTTTCATTTTACCTTTGCCTCTTTGCGCATTCTTGATTTATCATTCAAAATTTATATAGAGAGAAAAGATCAAGGGCAAACATGTTTGGAAAAATCGCATGTGGTCGTCTTGCTGAGGAACGCAAATCGTGGCGGAAGGATCACCCACATGTATGTCTTTTTTACTCTCTTCCCTTTGTTTTTCTCTAGATTATTTAATTAAAAATCTATTTCACATCAGGTGATGTAACTGAAATTTTGAGCTTGAAATTGTTTCAAAGAGAAAAGTCCGTAGAAGAATTGTATAAAGTGAAATCTACTACTATGTATATATAATTTAAATGAATTAAAATAGATTAAATTAATTATTGAGATTTTTCAAAATTTAAGTGTTGAAATAGATTAAATTAATTATTGAGATTTTTCAAAAATTAAGTGTTGAAGATAAGGTGATGTTAGGGAGTGAAAGTTGAAGTAGATGGTTAAAAGACATTCTTCTACAATTTTTTTTATTTTTTCTCCGATGCATAGTAATGAATTCTAAGGGTCTGTTGATTTGATGGGTCATTTAACTCTATGGGTCTCTTCTCTTTTTTTTTCGTTAGGGTTTTGTGGCTAAGCCAGAAATTAATCCAGATGGATCTGTCAATTTGATGGTGTGGCATTGTTCTATCCCTGGAAAACCCGAGGTGAGAATGTYTCTTTGCTTTCTTCATGACCCGTTTCAAGTTTTATTCTCTTGAAATTTTTGTATGGAGTTTGGTAACTCTGAAGAAAAAGTTTTACTGTCTAATTAATACTACACATTAAGTTGGATATTTTTGTAGCAGTTATAGAAAGTATTCTAAATTCTATTTTACAGATTTTACTAAAAAAAATGAATGCTGAAACATATAGTTATTATATCTAAGTAAAATATAATATAAATTATATAGTTGAAGTGTGCATATAGTGTATACTTCAATAATATTGATAAATCAGATGATTGAAGGATATATTTATGTAAGTTTCTCAATTATTAATGTTATGAGGCGAATCCTTTGAATATTTATAGAAATTTTTTTACTGTCTAATTAATACTACACATTAATTTGAATATTTTTGTAGCAGTTATAGAAAGTATTCTAAATTCTATTTTACAGATTTTACTAAAAAAAATCAATGCTGAAACTTATAGTTATTATAAATTATTCTGCAAAAAAAATTTATTTTACTAAAAATAAGAGAACTTTAAGCAAGTATTTTTTCTTGTTATTGCATCTTAAGAGAAACAAAAAATTATACAATTTCAACTCCATTATTCGAGTTAAATTATTTTTTATGTGAATAAAAAT
>JACEIK010001396.1:24968-36889 GCA_018107945.1 Datura stramonium
CTACTATTGTGTTCTGGGTAGAAATGGGATTTTTACTATTGATCCAAATTTCTCTGTAAAAAACTTAGAGATGGTACTGTTGTGATGATTGATTTGGTGCTTAAATTGATTTGAATTACTGAATCTGTGCGTTTATTTCATACTCCGTGAACTGGGAATTTATAGCATACTGTTTTCCTTTCTTTTGTTTCTTTTGCATGTTTATTAACTTGACTTCCTGATGCTGAGACACAACCGAAATCGTGAAAAAAGAAATTGATAAGCTTTTATTTCTCTTCAAATTTCGTGGATCAATTTAACTTTTGTTAAAAAAGAAAATCTATTACATCGGGGATCGGGGAAGGGGATAGTGAGAATTGAAATGTGTGGGGTGATTCTCATGGGTATCACTGTAAGCCTTGGTGGCAATTTAAGAGTTAAATCAACTCTGTAAAATTTGTTGTTTTTGTATGATATGGCCCATTTATCAAACTAGAGACTGTATATTATAGAGTAATAAGATTATCTAAAGTTTTTCCATCTTAAGATGTGTCTGTCTTCTTTTTAAGGGACTATTTGAGGCCTCAGTTTATTTTGTGTTGACTAAGTAGATTGAATCTCCGTCAATTTTGTGCTTAATTTTATGTAGACTGCAATCCGTGTCTGTGATCTGTCATTTTTAGAATCAGAAACAGTCTCTCTACCTCCCTGGACCCAACTTGTGGGACTACACCGGTGTGTTGTTGTTGTTGTTGTTGTATTTGAGATCCTTTATGCATTTATATGATGCTTTATGTTATCCAGTGAAGTGGATTGTCATGTATGACTGTTGGATTTTCATTTGTTACCTGAGATAACATATGCCTAGATTCGTGATACGTTGATTTTACATTCATTTAGTTGTCAATCCCTTGCTCTGTGTATGGTCATTTTCTGATATGTAGATCAGTGAAGCTATTTGCGTTCAGTTTAAATTTAAGAGAGTACCTTGAATTCAAAATTTAACTGGAAGATGCCCAATGTCTTGGATTTTCTTGTTATGGTATCCATTAAAATGTTTTCAAGCAAAGAGTTCTCAGTCTGGAAAAGCAGCTGTGTATGCTTAACCTAAGTTAGCTATGAGTGACACCGAACCTATATTTTCGCAGAACAAGCACGCAAAATGTCAAACCCAAGCTCAGATGAAAGTGGGAAGGACCCAAATCTTGGTAATGATCCTCCTAAAGGTGAAGTAAATGATGACCTACCTGGAGAAGATCCAAAGGGTTCAGAAGAAGAAAGCCAAGATCCATCTCAAGAGGAGGTACATATTTTCTTATGCAACTAATTGATTCCATTTGCTCAAAGTTTTGCAATGTAGTGAATGATGAAGCATATGTTAAAACCATACGGATTAGAGAATACATTTTTGCACCGAAGTTTTTTTAGAAAATCACTAGGTACTTTGTTCTTTTGTTTGCAGCTCAAAGCTTCTATAATACTAGTTAATGATGAAGCATACATTAAATGATAGGGATTAGCGAATACATATTTGCACCAAAAGATTTTCTAGAATAATCCATTTGTAAGTGTATTAAGGGTATTTGAAGAAGAGAGTGTAGGTTGATGAAAGTGTTATGGAAAATGACCTAAATTTGATTAACTGCACCTATACGAAACATTTACTGTACTTCTTACAATTTTTCCTTGAGATTCGGGGCATAATTCTTTTCCTTGTTACATATATCCAGGAGGAACTTATGCAGAAAAAGTATGGTGGATTAGTGAAAAAGAAACCTCCATTGATATCTAAGGTGATTATTTTAGGTTTTTACTTCAACTCTTTGGTATCTAAATTATTTTCCTAGTTGTATTTTGAGTTTTGCTTCAATTGTTGTCCTCATTGAATTTTCTGTCAACCTCTTTAACATTTGCCAGGACCATGAACGTGCTTTTTTCGATTCTGCGGATTGGGCATTAGGAAAGGTACTTAGCTCTACCCTAACTTTTGGCTGATTCAATCTTTAGCGAAGTTTCAATGCTGAAGTTTTGAGCATCTTATACCACTCTTGCAGCAAGGGGGACAGAAGGCCAAAACACCTGCTGAGGCACTTCGCCCAAAGTTGGAGGTGCATTACCCTGTTACTCTGAGAAACACATGTCCAGTTTCTATTGTTGGTCTGAATGGTTTGCTTGGTTTTTTTTTCTGCCTGTGTCAGTTTTAAAAAAGGTTAGATTCGCCAGATTACAACTTAGGCTGGAATGAAAAAATCAGTTGTCAATCTCACTCCAAACTTTTTGATCAGGCCTTAAGAAACAATGTATTGAAGAGAATCTAATATCCTGACTATCTGTTTCAGTAGGAGAAGTTTGTATCTTCCTTTATTTATTCAAACTAAACCCTAAAGCATACATATAAGGAAGTTAAATTCCAACTACAACATGGCTGCAGAAATTTGTCCTTTAAATAGCAACAAATAAAATGACTATACAAATGCACAGCCTGCTCCAAGTTGCCACACATTCAATTTGTATTTGATTATCACAACAAGATTGCATTGCTCATGTATTCTTTGATAACAGCCGACACCACACCAGCAACTTCGTACTCGGCTCTCAGCTTCTAAACTGACAGAAGCCGGTGAAGGTATGTAGGTAGAAGCTATTCCTGTAGTGTGAATCTTACTGGAAGCAAACTCAACCCCTTTGCCTCTTTCCTTCTCCATTTAAAATCTGGCAGCAGATGGTAGCAACAACGGCCTTGACCAGCTAGATGACCAGAGTGGAACACCAGCAGCGGATGGTGAGAATAATTCTTAGATCAGAGGCACCAGGGCCAGGACATTCTTGAGCTGCCTCATCAAAGGTTCCTGCTGAATTAACTGAAAGGTGGTTTTGTAAATCAGGCTAGCTATAAGTACTTATAGAGGTAAGAAAGAAGAAAAGAAAGAATAATTGCTGGTGTGGCAAATTTTTGTACTGAGATTAGATTTGCGGTCCTATACTGGAGCTGATTTGCTTGCATAAAAATTCAGAAAACTGCCTGCAAGTTCTTTTACAAGAACTTTCATTTCCCATCTTGCTGTGCTATAATACCATCATGATGTATTATACTTTTTGGTGGTAAAAGTTCTAGATGATGACCCATGTTAAGGAAATGTTAAAGACAATACAGTTTTTGCAATATTAATGTCTTTCCCTTTTGATACATTGTACTAATACACTTATATTTATGATTGAACACACAAGAGTCTATGTTCCTGAGACCCAAAACCCTTGTTGCTAGTTGTTGGAAAAGGTCCTCTATTGGCTTGTAATTAAGCAGGACACTAACTGAAGTTGGAAGGGATGGTCTGGTTCATGAATCACGGGACATGGTGAAATATTACAGGATTAAGTTTGGGTGGTAAATGTTATAACTAATTTCAGGATAAACTTGTATGTTATTGGATAAATTAATTTATAATTTATAATTTCAACCAAACAATCTCCAAGTTTTCTTTATCTTTAAGGATAGAATATTCCAACCATCCGATCACTATTTCACCCACCACAGAAGGCAATCGTTGAATCATCGAATATAACGCAGTATGATGATTACTTTCTAGACGCCTTAACCACTTTGTGGATACATTCATGGAGAAAGGGAAAAAAAAAAAAAGATTCACATTCGTTCAACACTAGTGGATTTTTAGCAACTTGTTCTTCTTCTTTTATTTTATTGGTGTGTGTGTGTGGTGTGTTAAGCTGTCTCACGAATGATGGTACTTTTGAGCTTTAATACATTCTTTCTTTTGTTCGAGTGCTTGAAAACAATATGATAAGAATGAATTTCGTTCTAGTATTCAAAATTAATATTCTAAAGCTTTCATATCTTCTCCTTTACTTGTGTGAACAGATAAATTATAGCATATATAACTTCAATCACAAAGATAAACTTTTCAGTCGCATAGCTTCATAATAATTTTACAAAAATTCCGCATAATTTCCTTCAAATTAAGCCGATATCCATTGTCGTTGTCGTTCAATTGAAAAACTCTCTATTCCAAAACCCGCCACAAAATTTTCAGCTCATGCTGCTCCTACCTTTTGTACATAATGAAAATAATAATACATACATAGAATAAAAAAATTCAACAATTAACGTTTCTACAAGAAATCTCTAGCCAACCTTCCAAGAATAAATCACTTTAATAGCCTCCTGGCCCAACTAATTTCCCAACCATCTCACCCACCCCTTGGTGGTATAGACTACATCAAATCAATTTCTTAGAAGAATGCTTTAAAATAGACTATACAAAGACCACATATATTGGAGAAAACTTGCATCAGCATTTATGGAATTCCGTTTTGGTAATAACAAAGAACAAGTACACACCAAAAACTTCATGGAAGATGAAAAGACTAGCAGACCTCCATAAAATTGCATGTTATATGTGAGACTCGAGATTCAGAGCGACTCAAGACCAAATTTGAGATTACACATCACATCTTTTTGGCCAAAATCCCATATAGAATCTTGACCTCAGTGCAATCTTGTTAACGGTGCATTAATTCCAAACACAATATAAGAAACCCGGACCAGCTTCGAAAGTACACTGCATGAACTCTCAAAATAAGCAAAGCGGAGCAAAGAGAAGGCAAAAGGCAAATCTGTATCATACAAATAAACCCTGCCCTTTTTTTTCCTCCAAACCAATAATCCATGCTCCAAGAATGAATAATAGTTGATGGAAGAATACATTTGTAGACATGGAACCCCAGTAATTCACTACTGTAAGCTTCATGAAGCCCTCCAAAGGGCAAAAAGAAGTTGACAATACATGTGACACAGCTCCATATCGTTACTAGAACTTGTCTAATCAAAATGCTATGTTCCTTCAGTAATGTGTTAAGGACTCTTGCCAGTACAAGGATGACTTTCTAACTGATCCCACCACTTTCTTTCTCCTGAAATGTTTGGCAGTTGTATGTTGTATGTTCCTACCAAAATCACAGATCTGTCTCGCAGTGGAAAAATTAACATTTGCAAGAAAGAAAAATACTTACCTTAGTTGGAATTTATCATAAGAACTAAATTTTCTATAAAACCTGCAGAATTGATCACGTAAAATGATCAGACATCAAGCAGTGACCAACAACAACAACAACAACTCAAGCCCAAAGGAGCATGAATATTAACAAGATAAAGACACACTATTTACCACATATAGCAAAAAGCTCTGAAAGCAATACCCAGGCCTACTCAACAATCTGAAAAGCAATTCTCAATCTTAAGTACCTTTTACCCTAGAGAAGCAAGAGAAGAAAATTATCGCGGCTCCGGTAGAAATCTGCCTTCTTATAATATACCATAGCATGCAGCAAACTTGAACGTGAATATCACAATTAGCTATTGTTTGATTTCTTAAAAGCTCTGAGAAACAGGAGAGCAACTAACAGAAGGGCTTCAATTCACAAGGACAGAACCCAATAGTTGGAATCATGAAAAAGTGGATAAGGGATCGATAAATATGAGATGATTACATATTTACCTCCTGAAATGCAGAAACCTGACTTTCTTGAACTTATGTTCAATAACTGGAAAGCTGTCAAGAAAACATGAAAAATTCGATGCAAGAGAAAACGGATAGAATGTTCAATCCTGTAGCATTACTGATCAACAGTAAAACAGAACAAGTGATATCGCTACGTCACAAAAGTTTTATAGAACACAAAAAAAAACAACCAAAAATAAAAAAGAACCACCACATCAAACTGTCATGGCTTAGTCTGCTACACAAATCCACTAAAGCATAGGTATTGTTGGGTACAAGGCCTTCAATGACCAAGAGGCGTTGTTTCATTACAATATATATGCTGGTAACACCTAAAAAATAGAAATACTAAGGCAAGGATGGCCACAAGTTTCTCTATCTTGTTCATCTGGTCTTCTGTTCTTAGGCTGGAGGCATCGTCAAAAAGGGCAATGGGCTGGAATCAGGCATCGGAGATGATAGCTGTTTAGATGGCAAGTGTGAAAAAGGCAAAGTAAAAGAAAGAGCATTAGAGACGCAACACAGGCTTCAGGCTATTCGAAGTTATCAATAGGAAGAGCTCTTGACGCTATACTGAAGTACAGAATACAGATACCCATTGATTATGTATATGACCAAAAAAAAAGCCGAAATTCTGTACCTCTGGCTGCTAACAACCCTCTACACCCTAGTAGCCATAAGATTTCCCATAGGCAGAAGGGCTATGGCTGGAAACCCTGGAAAGATTAGAACAAGTAAATAACAAAACCTTTTTATAGTAAGTGAAAGAGACTGCAACTATAGGTGGGAAACATAGCCTGGATGTCAAAGCATGTAGCCAGATAATGCTTTACCCTGCATTACTAGGTCGCCCAGAGGAATAAACGCCATATGCTGCATAACTACCTCCACCACCAACCTGAAAAAACGAATTCAGATCCACTATTCTGACATATTTGGTTTGCTATACAAAGATAGCAGCAAATAGATGAAATACAGAAAATTAACAATTAGAATAGGAACAAGATAATTTGACTTTTACCTGTGAAAATGGGATAACGTCAAAAAGATGAACACTAAGCATTTACCTGTGAGCTGCCATAACCATCACTTGGAGACAAATCATGGTAATCATGTCCACCTGAATAAGATGAATAACCATGCCGACGTGATCTATTATCACGGTTGGCATATTTTGAACCATCTGGCATGCCTGCAGACATGGGGACATAAGAAAGGCCAGGAGAAAATGCAGCAAAAGCTCCCTCCATCTCAAATGTATTGGCCCTCAACCGCATAAGTATTTGCAACAATGCATTGCCAGCAACATTAACATCTCCAGTAATCTGAAGGAGAAAAACACAATACCATGACGTAAGAATTTCTGCATAGGAAGTACACCCAAACCAAAAATCACACCGCCAACCTATAAAGAACTCAGTGGTAAACAAAACAGGTGAGACAATATTACACAACAACAAAAATACAAAGCCTGTTTACCTGCACCATCTCGTCATCTTCGGATGCCACTTTGGGAAGATTTTCCTTTGAAAGAATGCGGATGCTTGCCCTTGTTGTATTCCGCATCTCATTGATAATGGAACCACCTTTACCAATAAGGCATCCAACTCGTGAACTAGGTACAAGCAGGCGAGTCGTCAGAATAGCATCACCGGATTCTTTTTCAGTTTTCTCACTACTTCTTGGTTGCAAACGCATAGTGGCATCGATGGTAGGGGATTGATCTTCATATGCCTGAGATCACAAATGGATAAGCAACAAACGCTATGGAGAGGCATTCACAGTCCTGCAATCAAATGACTAATTCAGTAACCAAGAACTGTTCCTCACCTCCCTAGCTGATACAAATATAATGCAATCATCTCCCTCAGCTGCAGCACTATCGACTTTAATAGATGCACCTGATTCCTGTCTTAGCTGTTTGATAATGCCTCCACCTTTGCCAATTACAGCTCCTACATTTTCAGTTGGACAAACCAAACGAACTGCAAACTCTTTTACAGAAGTGGATCGACTTCTACCATCACTTTTGTAACTTCCATAAGGACCCATCAATGATGTCACGCCCATGACTTGGGTACCAGCATGGGAATTAACAAGTCCAGCACCAGACCTATATATGCTGGGTGACGACAGCAATTGATGTTGGGACCGCGACGGATTATCATGGAGGCGTGCTGCTACTTGATAAAGCACTTTCTTAACAACTGCACGTTCACCAGTTATCTGAAAATAAAAGAAGAATCTCTTAACACATCATTTACATATTTGAAGAAATATTGTACTTTTATTCCTCTTAAATTTTATTTTCCTCTCTCTCCAACCTGCAGAGAGGTAAAATTTACGAACTGTATAAAACTAAAGTCATGAGTCAGCACTATGAGGCTATAGGAATTATTAAGTATAAAAAATATTTAAGAAAAACGATAATACTGCATGCAAAAGTTTCTATTTCATTCATTTCTCTCTTTTGATCCCCACCTTTTATACACAAATAATACCATTGGCCTACAGCCAGCCGGACACTTTTTATTGTACTCAAACAACTGGTCAAGGAAAATCAATGACATTCATTGTTCTTTTTTTCTAACCAAAAAAAAAACTTTGCATTAGCTCCAACAACTTGTCAAGGAAATTCATTTGTTTTACCCTAGCTTAACCAGAAATAAGCATCATTAAGAGCGACCGCATAGTCTGGAATTCGCAAATAAAACTTGAATACGGCAGTTGCTCACTCAACAATTGATTTTAAGTCCATTTCTTTCATTATTCCTCATCAGTGTTTTTAGTACCAGCAAGTTTCACAAATGGATGCCCTACAAAATGGACATAGCTAACAGAACAAAACCGCTTTTAAAGAACCAAACTAATCTTGTTAGAAGCCTTTTGTCGTTGGATTTTTTGAAACATTTTTCAGATGTAACCCACATCCTTTGTGCTACTTTATTTATAAAATCTACTTTACCTTCTCAAAAAAGAACCAAATCAATCATGTTTAAGTTTCTGGTAACCCTGTTATACTCCATACTAATCAACTACCCCTCAATCTCGAACTAGTCAGTCATTGCATGAATCTTTTATGACCATTCCGTTCTATGGACTCATTTTACTCCACTATAATGACCTCCTAAGGTAAATTAGGAGTTCTCTAAAACTAAAGGTTTTGCAAAAGTCACACTTATACACTGACATACAATCTCTACAACATCTATGCGTCAGCCTCGAACAAGTTGGGGTTGGCCATATCCACACGGACCATATACCCCATTTAAATTCATCTTAGGCCAACGGGAAATCTAGAATCTTATGGGAAGGGAGTGTGAATAGCATGTTTATAAATTGGTTGACAAGCTCGACCAGGCAATCAGCTAGCATAGAAAAAAGCCTCTTCATTGCGAGAGACCAAGGCTGGAAAACCAAAAACCTCAATTATTAATCAGGCTCAATAGCCTCATCTATCCCACCGGGTGATAAAATCAACTAAGATCAAGAGAAGTGCTCACATTTAAGATTCTGCTGAAATAACTTCAAGTAAAGTAAACCATACACACCTAAATATTTCAGTACTGTAGAATACATGCATAATGCAAATGCTTCTAATGAACTAAAAAATTTAAGAGATCATATAGAACTTTGGTAAACATAAAATATACTCAAGTGTTGTGAGGAGGACCCTGCTACTACCTGGAGAAGCTCGTCCGAGTTTAGAGCACAAGGTGGCAAGTGCTCACTGCTTAAGACCCGAATCTGCGCACCTGTTTCACTTCGTAAATTCTGGATCACTTGTCCACCTTTCCCTATCACACAACCTATTTGATCTGATGGGACAAGCATCCTTACAGTAATCTGCTGAGGATCCTCTAGATCTTCTTCCATTCGAAGCTCTTCAGCAAGGACCCTGTCATGCACCTTGAATAGAGCATCCTGAGCAGGTGAAATCAGGTCACCAGTATCTTCACAGACATTAGTTTCTTCACTTGCGCTATAAATAGTTACCACACGCTCCTCGCAGCCAGGAATAGTCTCACTAATCCTAATCTTTGAATTAGTTTCTGTCCTCAATTGTTTTGCAATGTCCCCACCAACTCCAATGATACTTCCAATTTTTCCTGTGGGGCACAAATAACGAAAAACAGTATCCTCTGGTCCAATGGAATTTGATTCTTTTTCATCAGTTGGAGTCCTTCTCTTACTTCCATCATTCCTAGGATAGTCGGATTCCGATTGCATTCTCTTCCCAAAGTTATTCCTCTGGCCTGCCATCTCAAGATGAGCTGAATGTGTGACCCTACAAACCAAATATTCTGTATCAACTTGGATCAGAAACAAAAAAACAACTCATGAAGTGTTATTACATAGAACATCATGAGGTGGAACATACGGACAACATAACCTGGAAATGAAGCACAATTCAAAGTGGTGCAAATTACATTATATGCAATGTCAATTTCCCAATGAAGCTATATTGCTTCACTCGATAACCTTGGGGCCAAGTAAAAGCTTTACCAACCAACCAAGCAAGTTGCAACACAAAATCACAGAAAAAATCCATGATGAATGAAGGCCCTGTTTCTTCCAGCAGTCCAGATTTTCCTTTAAAGTAATCAACCTTAAATGGAAGAAGCAATTTTCACTCACCCAAGCCTCCTACTTTTCTTTAAACTAACCAATGACAAAATCCCCAGTAACTCTAGATAAAGAAACCTAATTCTTGAAGCTCTTGCAATGGACCAAGCAACAAATTGCAAGTTAACACACATATAAGATTAAATGCTTGAGATTTAGGACCCTCTTACTGCAATATAATCTCTAGCACTATATAATTTCCATTAAACAATCAACTCAAACAAAAAAAAAAATCAGACACAGAAACAATTTTCACTCACAGCATATTTCTTCTTTTTTTTTTACAATTCTCGTTGAAACCCACAATATATACACATACGGAATTCAAATTCCTGATTGAAATTGAATGCCCTGTTTTTGGAATAAAATCTCTAGCACTCCAATAACTTCCTTCAAAGTAGCCAACTTCACAAGAAAACCCAAAACCCAGATACAATTTTAAGTCACCCAAAAACTTCATCTCTTCGCTACACGTATCTAGAATCAAAAGAACTAAAAAAGGAAAAACTATAACTTCTATAAACAAAACCCAATACAGTTCAATAATTAAAAGGGCCAACGAAATCACCTTTTGCTTGTCAAAATGCACTGAAACAAAGTAATTTGCCAAGATTAAAGAACAGGATAAATGGTTGATCTTGTTAATTGGACAGAAAATGCACAAAGAGTATATAAGCACCAAAAAACGGAGAGAAATAAATTACAGTGTTGAGGGGTAGGAGAAATCCGTGGGTCTGTTGTTTATTCCTTCACCAGCCGGATAACGTAACTATTCTGATCTGTAAAGCACAAAATACTTGCAGAAAATATCAGTCAAATCTTTGCCAAATGAAGGAGGTTTTTAGGGTTGCATCGTAACGTGCTGTCAATTACTGAAATATCCAACCGACTCGAGCCTTTAAAGTTTTGTAGCTAACCCTAGCGAGGCCTAACCAAGATACACTAGACAAAATATTAGACAATCACTGCCAAAAATAGATTTTGTTCCGGTAAGAGTGGATAGAGTTATCTGATATTTGTATAATTGAGTATTAATATTTTTTGAATTTTATATTCGAACTATCATGTTTGTGAGTTTTCTATTTGAATTATTACCAAATGTTTATCGAAATATAATTTATGTTTCCATAAATATTTGGTGATAGATCGGATAGGATAGTTTTGATATGAAACTCAAAATTGATAAAGAGATAAGTAGATAGCTAGATATGTTATTAAATTAATTGAGATATACAGAAGTTGATCTCGATACGACACTCGTAAGAATGTAGGATAATGCAGTTAGAGATGGCCGAGATCATAACTTGCTCAACTTACTTATGTTTGGGCTGATAGTTGACCCGCTCATTTATTAGCTCTATCCATTTCAACACAACTTATTTTAATTCATTAAAGTTTGGACTTATATTTAGTCCAAATTGATTCATGAGAAATCTTGTCTAATGATTTTATTTTATTAATTTAATATGTTCATAATAAAGAAAAATATTAATTTTATAAGTTATCAAAAGATTATAAAAAAACAAATAGAGCAATTAAAACTTACTTAGAGTTAGGCGGGTTGGTTATGACTCACATTTTAATTCATTTCAGTCCAACCCGTTTCAGCCCAAGTAACTTTGAGCGGGTCAATAACCTACCTATTTATTAACTAAGCCTATTTTAACTCATCCACCTGGCCATTTGCCACCTATAAATACAGTGTTAATATGAATCTTTGATTGCGGATATAAGTGAGATAGATTCATATGTATGTAATATGATTATTAATGGTAATACTTGTGTTTGGTACTTATATTG
>JACEIK010001396.1:44922-57089 GCA_018107945.1 Datura stramonium
CTCCCACCCAAATCGTCTTCTCCCTCTTCCCTTCTCCTTTCTCCTTCCTTCCTCCATTGTAAAAGCACAATCACCCACCTTAGAAGAAGAAAGAAGTCTAAAAAGCAAATAGGATGGCTGCCACCCCCATCTTTAGCTATTTTTCTCTTTAAATTTATTTTTTAAAAATTACTTTGCTAATCTTTCTTCTCAACCTCAACTTTAAAAAAAAAATCAGATTTTATTTTCGTCGGAAATAATGGAGTTTTACCGAAAAATTAATGCAGCAATAACGATAACATCATGATGATGACATAAGAAAGATTAATGTTGGAGAAGAAAATTCAGATTTTAAGCAAGAAGAAGAAGAAGAAGGAGAAGAAGAAGGAGAAGAAGAAGAAGGAGAAGAAGAAGGAGAAGAAGAAGAAGGAGGAAATAAAAGTAAAAAAAATATTTAAAAAATAGGTCATATAATGGGGTGGGTCAATGGTACTGTTGAGAGGCCAATATCGATGCCACATTAGCTTAAAAACGTCTTCTATGCGTCTTGAGTGGGTGAAAGACACGCAACATGCCAACTGTACAAAAAGTGTCAAAATGACACAGCGAGACCCTACATGGGGTGTCTAAAATGAACAAGTCTTAGTTAGGGTGCCTAAATTAAAGTTGGTGCCAACTTTAAGGGGCTGTCGATGGATTTTGCCCCAACTAAATTGAGCGAACAGATAAAACAAAATTGATGTATCGATGATACAACACGAATTTCTAAAGGATATTATGTATCTGAGATATAAATCGAATTTATGAAGGCTGTATCTGAGATACAATGCTAATTTTTAAAGAGTTGCTATAAATCATAATTACGTAAACTATAGTTACTAATGGTAGCTATGATCTAAATTATTGCTATTTATGAAAATTGCTCTAATAATAATACATAAAGTCAATACATGCATTCTTTTTTCAAACGCATCATATCAAACGACCCCTAATACATGCATTATTTTTTCTACTGCATCCTACCAAGCGATCTTTTGGTGGGATGAATTAGAAAAAATAATGCGCACATTGACTGCATATAATTAATACCTTGTTTAATATATTTTTTCAACCTTCATATAAGTAATGCTTATATACACCCTATTTGGTATTTAGTGTGTATAACTAATACATGACAAACTATAGTATTAGCAATGCAAGAGATTTTAATGCATGCATTAGCATGGTTAAACACATAATTGCCCCTTGAAATATTTATCACATCCTTCTCACCATATTTGTGGATGGTATTTTTGTAAACAAGTATTATTTTAAAAAAATTATGCAATGCATGTGATTTTAATATATCAACCCAAACAGTATATAAAAAATAATCTTAGCATAATTAATGCAAGCATTATTAATACACTCTATTTAACGTTATTCTTGTATACTCTGTCAAATGACGCTAAAGTATGTTGTTGATTGGGGCATAAATGCAAATCATAAAATCTGCGGACATAACATGAATAAAACAGTAAATGAAGGACTCCAGAGGAAAAAGATAACATAAATAAAATAATACAGTATCAGCGAGAAGTTAGGGTTTTTATTCACATTTGCACGCAGACATTTTATTCCTTCAAAAACCATTTTCAGTACCTTCACTCTTCTGTAAAATTCCAATCATCAGCACCAATAATTCAAACATTGGTAAGCTTCCCTCGACACCCTTTTAGCTAACTGTGTTTCTATGCCCAATTCTTCACTTCCATGCATATATATCTCTATTCTTGATATTAGGGTTTTGGGAATTTCAGTTCCGGTAAAGATTGTGTCTTTTTTCTCCCATTGGGTTTTGAGGATTAAAAAGAGTTTTTGAAGTGTTTCTAGAGTTGGGTTTTGGTTTTTACCATGTGGGGTTCCAATCTATACTGGGTTTCTAATAGTCGGTAGTAATAATAATGTTTTCAGAAGGTTATGATTTATGTTTTGGGTGGCTGGGTAGTTCCCTTCAGTTTAACTCTTTGTTTCCATGGATTTTTATGTAGTTATGGTTGTCATGGTTGACTTGTAATCATTGTGTTTCCTTGGATGAAATTGTTTGCTGTTTAATGTTCGTATGGTCTACTTGTGAAACAAAATATGAAAAAAAGAAAAGGAAATTTCATATGCTTTATGATAATTTGTATCTCATTGCAGAGACTCGAGGATCAAATAAACTAGTATCTGTCTTTCGAATCCCATTTTTCCAATTTGTTGGAGTGAGGTGATGGATGAAATGGCTTATAGAGGGAGATGCATAAAGGATTTCTCTGGCCTTAACCAATTTGGGATTGAGGTGTAGTTATTGGTTAATTGAGTGAAGTGGCAGAGTACAACCCACTATTGTAAGAGAGTGCAAAAGTTATGAGTAATCATGCTAAATACAATATACTTCAATTTTGAGGATTTTAATTAGGAAGTTACTCACATTTTCAGAAGAATATAACAAATACAATTACCTTCCTTCCTGTGTGGATTAGACCCATTTAGCTCCTCAGCACTGACCATTGGGCCTCAGCTTCAGTGGCTTTGTGGATCACCTTAAAGAACAGTTCTTTATGCTGTTTCTTGCTTTCATATTATACACCTTGGTGTTATTTAAATTTATTTTGCTATGTTACTTGCACTTAATGTTTTTCCTTTGTTAGTCCAGCCTACAAACTCTGATTGCTGTTGGTAACCTTGTATAATGTGTCCTGACTTTTCCCATCTCATGAATGTAGATAGGTGATTATCAAGCTAGAGAAGGATAATACTGTTATCTGCACTTCCTGCCTGTGGTAATTTGTTGTGTCCACATAGTTCAGCTTTGTGAGTTCCTTGGAGACCTAATCATGCCGTGTTTGTATGCTTTCTACTGGACTTGTTGTATATAATTGGCATTTGCACATACCAGGTGCATTTCATAAGACATGTGAAAAGGTCCGAAGCAGCGACTGAAGAACTCAATCTCTTGGTGTTGGATATTGGAAGAAATGGAGTAGTTACTAGAATTACCTCTTTTACATTGAAAATTGAGAATTCATTGCTAAATCAGGGTTCCTTTGTTGTGTGGCTGAAACTGAATGGAGTAGTTACTAGAGTTACCCCTGTATTTTGAAAATTGAGGAATTGAGAGAAGCAAGCACCAACATAATAATTGTGAGTCTTGTGAAATATAGCTAAGACGGGGTCCCTTTGTTGTGTGGCTGCAAGGCCACATGGGTCCAATGCAGCTAGCGGAGAATGGTCCATGGGGCCACATGAGCCTTACTGGCGGACTAATTCAAGCTTCTCGCCGGCACCATCCAGATGGGATTTCCGCTTCCAACCTGAAGCATTATCTTTTGGGTCTAATGATGGAGCTCATTTGTATGGATCTTCTGCTTCATCAAACAGTAGAGAGAGTAGAAGTTGGGTGAGGGGAAACCAATTGGCGAATCACCAGTATCTCATATCAGACGGTGTTGGTGCATTTGATAGTAGTCCATCTGACATCTCTCCAGCACAACAGTGGACTCCACCAGCTATCCAAGAAATCAACATTGATGATTATGGTACTTCAATGAGGGGTAAGCATTTTGATTGTGCCACTTTTTTGTATATGACTTGAACTTCCAAGGATGCTTAGTTGGGTTTTAGTCTCTTACTCTCATATTCTCATTTACTTTTATTTTTGCCATTACTAGCTTCATTTATGTTGACTGAGTAATCAGCTGATGGTTTTTTCATATATATATATATGTGTGTGTGTATGTGTACTAATTTGCGGGTAGTTTGGATTTGTTTGGAGCCTGATACAAGGTTCTCATTTTTCTGCTCGTGCTATTCTGTTTTGCTTGCACATGGGGATTTTCTATGAGAGACTGTGATGCAAGGTATTTTGGATTGATTTGGTGTTGATCTAAAGTGCAACAAAAATTTAGAATTAGGTAGGTTTAGGAGAGTGTATGGGCCTTGTTATTTACAAACATGCATGGTGGTCTACCAGTATGACTAAACAGTACATGACTAGTTCTATGCCCTGGTGAAGGGGATTGACTGCAGTATTCATATGTGAAAAGATGGGGGAAATGAAAGGAAGTTGAAAGTATTTCCCGAGATGCAAATAGAACAGAGGATAAGTTGTCCAGTTTCCTAATTTTGGAAAGATGAACAATAGGTTCATATATGAAACTAAAGCATCAGGTGTTGGGAAGGCTAATATCAACGAGGGATCCCCATTCAGGTGTTAATATTAAGCTAGCAAAAGAAAAAGCAAAGGAACACCTTTCCTCCTTTACACCATTGACAGTTGACATGTGGACATGTTCTTGAATAAGACTAGTCTTATCGGTGTGTCAGTATCCACCTCTAGAATCTTTCATTATCTTGGACTGGACTTAGCAAATTGTTTGTTGTAAAACCCATAAGATGGGGCTCAGCCATCGACGCGTAACCTAGGTAAAAGGTCCAATGCTTGTGCAAAACTATTTTGTATCCCGCGGGCCGTTTGTCGAGTTTTTATGTACTCTTTAATTGTTTCTTGGTGTAGCTCTTTCTTAATTTGAAGTTGAATTGAAAAACTTACAATTTGTTTATGATATTTGAATTAGGGTTGTTTAAGCTAATAGTTAGAATTTCATAATTGGACAAAAAAAGTGTTCGACCTGTTGGTTATTTGCTGAAATGATGTCTAATTGATGCTGGAGTAAGGTAGCAATTTTGTGTTAGCCGATCTAAATTCTTGAGGATAGTTAGCTTTACCAGTGTTAGCTGACTCAATAAGATGCAAGAACAATTACGCCCGGCTATATGAATCTTCTATGGTGACTTAAATGTATAAATAGCTTCCTCTTTATCCGTGATCACAGTAGATTTGCTCAATATGCAGTCTGAAAACTTCCATCCAAAGGATTTTCCTCTTCTTTTTTCTTGTTTTTTGCATGGTAATGAATCTTTAGGTAGCCACATAACGAAAGAAAATGTTGCTTTAGTGGTGTAGGGCAGTAGTGATTGCCAACTTGGGTTTGAGCTTTTGCTCTTCTTGTCATCAAATTTCCGTCAGTAGAATTTAGAACTCCCACAAACAAGTTTTTGTGTAAATTTTTGCAAAATACAAAACCTTCAAGCCTATGCTTTAGATGCGAGTGATTATTTTTTGGTAATAATTTTGATTCAATTATTGTCCATTCATGCATTTCATTCTAGTTTATGTGACCCTATTTTCTTTTAGTCCAATCCAAAGGGAGTGACTCCTTTCCAAACTTGGAATTAGTTCAACTTGAACTTTCTATTTACCCTTAATGTGAAGTTTTTATAGCCATGCAAATGTTATAATATGTTTGAGCACAATTTTCACTAATCTTATAGCCACGTTGATGTTGTATGACATGTTTTTGAGTGAGGTAACAATTTTTTCATCAACACCTAGATGATAGTGGCAGTCCTGTAATAGTAATAATTAGATTACAGAGAACTTAATTTTATGTGGCATGTTTAAGATTAAAATATTCAGAAGTCTTTATTTCTTTCTTAAACCCGGTCAAATAGGTTCACATAAATCAAAACATGAAGTCTATTAGTAATGCTCCACATTATACCAGGAGTAGGACTTTGTAGGATGTTGGGTTCTAGGCAAATAAAGATCCACACTCTTGATTTTTTCCTGCATGGGTACAAAACAACTGAGTTTCCATTTTCATCCGCCACATAATTGGTGAATGATGCCAAATCCTTTAGATGCTTCTTGTAGCCTTTTTTTGATAACCGTGGTGTCCAAATGAGCTTGCACACATTTCTACTAGTTCAACAGGTTCCTATTATCTCCCACCAACAAGTACCTATTAACACTGTCTGACAGATGGAAAGAAATCACCTAATATTTTATCTCTGCCGGGAATTGAACTTGAAACATCATGGTTTTTAACCCACTCCATTGACCATTAGGTCACATCCCTGAATTCATCTTTTCACCTCTTTTTTGTGCTAAAATCTTGTATATAAACTACAAAAAGGTGGGTGTCTTGCATACGCGAATCTTTATTTTGCCTTTATTGATGCATGTATCTTTAATTGATAAACAAAATGGAATATTGGGTTTTCCACTTCAGTTGAGAACCATGCAGTCTCAAATTCAAATCTCAGAGGCAAACACACTTGGTGATTTTTTTCCATTTGTCTTAGCTTTGGGGAAAAGAGTTATCTTGTACATGTGTTGGTCGGGTATAGCAGGTGATCCATGGAACTAATCGAGGTGTAGTCAAGCTTCTTGGACACTATGATTATTAAAAAAGGAATACTGAGTTTTCAGCAAAGTTTTGACTGATTTCTTTCTCCTGGGCTTCCAGTATACAAACTCTTCTCCAGGTTTCTGAACAAAGTTTCAGCCATAGGAAAAAAAACTCAAAATTTGTTTATGATACCTCTCGTAAATGTGTCAGACAGCTAGTTTACCATAACATTGTCAACTTGATACTGAAGCGATGTAGCCTAGATTTGTAAGCTTCTTGTTATACCGTCTGAAATTGATATTTCTGCTAATTAGAGGTCATTGATTAAGAAGATACACAGGCAAAGAGTCTAGGAATTACTTCTTGTCGTGGTATATCGATTAATTAGAGCAAACCAAAGAACAATCATATGTGTAAAATCAGAGACGTAACTATAAGAGACCCCCTACGAGGTTGTAATATGAAATAAATAGGTCCCTCGTGGTTTCAATGACTTCTGCTCTCTCTAAGTTCTATGTAGCAATCAGGTTTGTATAACCAACAATGTTGCCAAAGGCGCGCTTAAAGCGCGCTTAAGCCCTGAAGTGAGGCTCAAAACACTTTTAGCGTTTCGCCTCGCTTAATGTGCGCTTTAGTGTCATCATCAAGTCTCTAAGATAAACTATCCTTACAAATGAGCGTATCCTGAGGAGACGACACTAAACAATTGATATTTCATTTTATCCTAAAAAAATTCAATCTTTTTGTCCATATATTTGTTATTCATACTTGTAATTATTAGTCTTGGACTAAANCTTGTAATTATTAGTCTTGGACTAAACACATATATATATATATATTTGTATGTTTTCTCTATTTGCGCCATTTCTCATTAAAGCCTACGCTTTATTTGCGCTTAAAGCTCCAACGGACCTTAGAGCTTTTTTGCGCTTTTCGCTTTTGATAACTGATAACCAAACTTTCTTTTCTCCTCCTTTTATCCCTCAATTGAACCTTACGATTACTTTCACCTTCTAGCATTATTGTATGGCCAACACGTGGGAGGGAGATTAAATTTTTTTTAAAACTCCCATTAGATTCAATTGCATCTTATACTTGGAGGAAAAAAAAGATGTTGACAGGAAAGAGGAAGAAGGTCTTAAGATGGGTGGATTATGTGGCACAAATGTCGAAATCGTAACCGACAAAGTAGAGACGAGATGAAATCTTGGAAACTTTGGGAGATGTCAAGACCATTACGTCAAATAATGTGGTAATGTTAAGTAACATATTTACTTGTGGAAAAAAACTCTCAAGTGACATTTAATCTAATTCACAAGTCATAACATGCTTAAAAGACCAAAATGTTGATTTAAAAACAATTAGCAATACCCCCATGGGCTTTGTTTCAAAGGCAATGCATTGCAACACAAGATATGTGATAGGTGAGATCGTGAATTCGAACCCTGCTGGAAAATGGAATTAAGTTTGTTATTTGAGATAGAGAGGAAGATTCATTATCCCCAATCTCCGGATCTCGATTAATTAAAAAAAGAGGAGAGCTACTGACACCAAACAACATAGAAAAGCTAATCTATCTCAACATGATATTGACTTGTGTTTTCGTTACAGCATAATTATATGGACTTAAACTCTATGGGTGAACATGCTCTCCCCTTTGGCGATGTCTGAATTTATGGTCATTTTATGTCGAGCATAGTCAAAGATAGCAAGTTGATATGCTTAACAAATCAATTCTGTTACTGTTTCTGGCACATTTGGCTTATTGGTTTCAGCCAATGCTTTGTTGCGAATGCCATCATTCTGGATATTTTGCTTTACTGATAATTTTTCTTTATTTTTGGCTTGTAGATGCAATCATGAGGCCATTTTCATTTTCACCCACAATGGAGGTATGTATCTGTCTTAGCTTTTCTCCGCTACCTACTTTCTTTTGAAGTTTGTAAGTATAAATCCAGTTTTCTTATTACAATGAATTTCTTGATAGGGAACATCACTTGCTAGGGATGGCGGAGGCTCAACTTCATCTCGATCTGACAGTAGTGACTGTGATTCAATCACCAAGTCTCATTCGTCTTATCGTAGCTTCCCAAGTCGCCGTTTCTTTATGTCTAAACCCATACATCCTGTGTCATTTCCAACTGAAACAACACCTAGAAGAGAAGCTATTGACAGCCTCTCAGCTGGTTTTTTAGAACTTGATGCCTCAACACCTCAAAGAGACAAACACCGCCTGAGCAGTGCCAGTGGCAGTCTTGACCTGACAGAGGCTTCTGAATCTTTTCAATCTGACTTCCTAACTAAACCTTGTAACCCTTCAGACGGTTTCAGATGTGGGTTATGCGAGAGGTTTCTTTCACAAAGATCGCCTTGGAGTTCCCGACGAATTGTGAGAAGTGGAGATATGCCAGTTGCTGGGGTCCTTTCATGTCTACACGTATTTCATGCCGAATGTTTGGAGCAAGCTACACCAAAATCATGTAGAAGTGATCCTCCATGCCCCCTTTGTGCCAAGCATGAAGAGGGTAGTTCTCCAGAGCAGCGAGTTTTCTCCAAGTTCTTTCCTAGGCTTAAAACATTCAGTGAAGAAGGACCATCCAAGCCTTGGGGCTGTGCTCATTCAGGAGATTGTGTCGAAGGGGCTTTGCACGCACCATCTCGTGGCACTATGCTCTCACTAAACAAGAACCGAATTAGGAAAAATCTTTCTTTGAAGGGTAATTCTGGCAAGGAATTTCCAGGGAAATTAAGAAAAACTAATACATTTTCATCACAGCTATTTATCGGGTCAGTTGATCATGCAATGGTGGGATCTTCAAAAGCATCAGCAGGTTCCGGGCTGAAGTAACAACTGAATTTTGTATATAATTGCAGGCCGATTTCCGTGGCCCTTGGTGGTTGGTCTCCTAATCGTTTTAACTGTTCCTGTTTATTGCATTCTAATCTTTAGTGGCTTAATCATGTTTGTAAAATGTAATGTAGTGGAAATTGGGTTTGCACTTAAAATGCTTCAAACAAATTGCATCTTTTGTGTAAGTTTATAACTGATCTTGATCACTGAACCAGTATATGTATTCCTAGTATGGTGAAAAAAATGTGATTTGCAAGTTGTAGGCATCGAACAAATCGTCTTTTGGTGAAAAATAGTGTGGTATGCAAATTTCCCCTTAAATACTGGCTAGAGTTCCATCAGCATTGTACTTGTGCAATTTCAGTGCAACCTTTTTCTATAACCTATGGCTGGTTGCATTGCAGGGATGTAATGGTCCTCCACTATCTTGTTATATCTTGACATGTTGTTTATGAAGACAAGGTCTTTTGAACTTTTCTACCAAGTGAACATCAGTATCACATTCAGCAGTGAAAATGTTGCTTTTTGCAACTTTTGATGCCAAGTCCATTTCCAATATTCAATTTTGAACTTTGTCAAGAACTAACCAAACAGCAATCATTATTATTTGGGCCAAAGAAAGCTCCTCTTGCAGTAAAGTTCCTCTCTTGCAATAAAGTCCATGTTGATGGCCTTTCAATTTCACAAATTGGGAATAGTTGCATGAGAGGTTGGGGAATTTAGAGGAGAGGGGGGAGTGTGGGGACCGTTCAAATGTACTAGCACACCCTCATGTGCTCTGTCCATGTGACATAAGACAAATGCATCACTATTAAATGATGTGGTTGAATGGTTGGAATTTTTCTATATCTTTTCTTAGAGGGCTTAATGATGATAAAATCGAATTATTTGGATCAGTATGTTTCGGGTGCAAAATATCTAAAAAAGAAAATAAATAAATAGCTTCATTTGTATTTAGAAATATTTTTCTTGAATCGAGGGTTTATCGGTAACAACCTCTCTACATCTGAGGTAGAGGTAAGGTCCGCGTACACTCAATCCTCCCCAGACCTTTGTGGGATTATATTATGTATGTTGTTGTTGAATTTGTATTTAGAAATAGTAAATCTAGTGACGTTGGTATTACTCCACTCTTAATTAGAGAATTGAGTTTCACTCCTGTAAATTTAAAATTTCTCGATCGGACTTATCCCTTTAACGAACCAACTCGGCGTGAATCCAAATAGACAGGACACAAATGAATCCTTTCATGTGCTTAACCTTTTGGTTTAATTTGATTCCAATCTCAATTCCACACTAAGTAATTGCCAAAGTGTTTGTCTTTTTAAAAGATTTTGACAGAATTAGCACCTTTTCTTTAGCATGTTCCATCAATTTGATCCATTGAGATAAACCCTTTATCTAGATTATAAATTAATGTTGGAGATTCCACCAAATGGCTTGTTTTTTTTCTCTTTAGAAAAATATTTAAATAGTAGATATTGCATATTCCTTTCTAGTGGGCAGGCTTTTATTTTGGAGTGTCAAAGGCATTTAAGGATTTGCTAAGGAAAATGGTCCTCAACAAATTGCCAACATATTTTGGACCAAATATTAGTAAATATGATGAGCTATATATGGGACATAACAATATGTGAAGTTGTTTTCTTCTTAAGTTTGAGGCCACTATAACATAGGATTCTTCTATTCATTCCTAATGTATTTTAAGTCAAGAGGATAAAAGCTTAATAATCAAGCAAATGGATAATATGTTGAAAGGTTGAAACTTCTCAAGAATATTTTTTTTTTCCTAGTGGGTACAATTTTTTCTTTTTAAAGGTTTATACTTCAATATACAACAACAATATTTACCAATAGTGATCGTGGTGGAGTGGTAAGTTAATATTGGTGGAATCAAAATTTTTATTAAGGGAATTTAAAATTAAAAAAGAAGAAGTAAATATACAAAGAAGCCAAAGGGGGTTCAACTATGTATAAACGATGTAATTTTCTCCTTAGGAGGGTTTGATGAATCTTCTAGGCCTTACCTAACTCCGCTCCAGGGTAAGTACTCCTTCATTCTTAACTAAAGGTCTCAAGTTTAAGTCATGTAGGAGACAAAGTTATCTTTGTTAGAGAATGCTTTATTCCTCAATGTGAGATTTTCAGGTGCGAATTCAAATTAAATCGGGCTCAATACGAATAAAATTTTTCTTATTTAAATTTATCTTAGGTCAATATTTTTAAATTGTTATTTGTTTACATCGTCTTGAGAGTAAACGAATAACAATTTTTTACCATTTAAATTCATTGCAAGCTAATATTATATAAACTAAAATAAAATGCAATAGAAATTCTTTATATTTTCTACGACATTTAGAAAACATATAAATTTAAATAAATGTATTAACAATAGATATCTCTCCCAACTCTGCTAAAAATTAAATATCTCTCTCGATCGTGAACAATAGATATTCTCCGCTTTATCTCATTTAAAAAATTTAGTACCTATTTTACCCTCTAAATTAATACTCCCTGTCTCTTTTGACCTTTAAATATTATAATTTTTTTTAAAAAAATTTATATTATGAACTTACCTATAAAACAAGGATTTTTTTTACCTCCTCTATTTAAAATAGGTGGTATTTTAATTTGGGCACACTCCATCAGAAAACTACATACTCATAAAAAGTAAAAAGTATTTTTACTAACTTACCCTAATCAAATGCCTTGAAAAAGAAGTAGATCTTTAATGGTTTCTAAGTTATGTAAAGTTTATTTATTTAATAAGGATAAAATTGAAAGAAAACAATAAATTCTTGTTGATTTTGTGAAAGATCATTTATTTGAAATATAATAAAAAAATAAAAAAATTATTTATTTTAAAACAGAGAGAGTAATTTATAAATTAAAGAAGTCAGAAATAATTGGAGGACTATTAGTGTTCCACATTAAAAAAGAAGGAATGTTTTAACCAACGTCCAAACTAAAGGGACTATTTTGATTTTTTTTGCTCCACTTTTAGAGGACTTTTGGTTATTTTAACTTTGTAAGGTAAATGTAAAAATTTGAATAATCTTACTAGAACAAAAAGAAGATAAATGACTTTATTAGGTTATTTGGTGAAGTTGAATAACCATTTG
>JACEIK010001396.1:95818-108816 GCA_018107945.1 Datura stramonium
CTATGCAAAAGTTATTATTATCTGAATCGTTGAGGAATACTCTACATCTGTCCTTATTAGTGACGTATGAAGAATTTTATAATATTTATCAACCGGGATTAAATTTATTTTCATATTATTTGTAAATGGTATTGAATTATTACATACATGTGTATCATTTTAGAAATGATACTTCTTCGGTTTCTATTTATATAAATTGACACAATTTGTTTTAAAAAAGTAGATTAATTTTTAAAACTTTTTATCTTAAATATATCATAATATTTTGATAATTATAATTTTCTTTTAAAATAGTTTGGTTACTTTTTAGACGGGGAAAGTACTATTTATACAAATATTAAGAATTATTTTTGAGAGTCAGCGTCAGATCACACCCCGATTGTCTATAAACACCCAATGATGGATTTTCACTCGCTATTTATATGAACATATACAATATTTTATCCTCTTTGTAGAGTCTAGTCTTTCTTGTCTCCAACAAATAAAAATGGCTTTAATTTCTTCAATTCTACAGACTGCCAAGTCTCTTTCTTCCTCTAAAATATCTACATATTTTCAAAGAAGAGTATCTTTAATCCCCAGAGTTGGAAGCTGCAGGTACATGTCTAGTGATGATAGAAAAGAAAATATTGTAATAGTTGGGGCAGGAATTGCTGGCCTTGCTTCTGCTGTTTCACTTCAGAGGTTAAATTTTTTTTCACAAAATTATGAATTTGCATTTTTCAAATAAATTGTTCTGTTTTTCCTTTTTGTAGGTGAATTTTAATGATCATGTGAGTTGTTGTTATTTTAGGTTTGGTATTAGAAGCTTGGTGCTTGAACAGGCCGAGTCATTGAGAACAGAAGGAAGTTCAATAACACTTTCTAAAAATGGATGGAAGGCACTTGATGCTATTGGAGTTGGTGATGAACTTAGGAATCAGTTTCTTGAAATTCAAGGGTATATATATGTTTAAAATTGTTCTGTTTTAGCCAATTCCATTACATATGACTCCCTTCGTTTCAATTTGTTTGTCTGATTTTGACTTTTGTTGATGTCGTCAATTTTTGCAGGGTAGTAATAAAATCAGATGATGGAAAGGTGTTAAACTCCTTTGGGTTCAAAGATGAGGACAAAAGGTAATGGTGATGGTCCTTTGGTAATTGATCTTTTTGAATTTTAGCATTCTGCTACTGATCATCCTCAAAATGGAACAGCCAAGAACTAAGGGTGGTGGAGAGGAGAGTCTTACTTGAAACACTAGCAAGTAAGCTACCACCAGATGCTATTTCTTTTTCATCAAAGTTGTCAAAGATTGAAGAAACAAGTGGAAATGGTAGGAGTAATACCATATTGCAACTTCAAGACGGAACTCGTTTATCTGCTGAGGTAAATCTGCAGCTTCAACCCCTCACGTGCATATTTTTGTTTATAATGAGTGATAGTGAGACTTGAACTCATGATCTTTGTCTGCTCATTTCGTCTAGAAGCTTAAGTTGTTAGAGATCATATAATGTGATTTACTTAAATTATATCTTCAACGCTCTCGATAGGTAGTGATTGCTTGTGATGGCGTCTGGTCACCAACGGCTAAATGGATGGGATTTCGACAGCCTAAGTATGCAGGGCATATCGCGTTTCGAGGCCTAGGATATTTTCCTGAAGGACAGCCATATGAACCAAAAGTAAATTACACTTATGGAAGAGGGTTACGTGCTGGATATGTTCCTGCTTCTAAAACCAAGGTGTATTGGTTTGTCATATGCAACAGCTCATCTCCAGGTATATGCTTTGTTACAGCTATCAGGTCTAGTTCTTCAGCTCTGCACTAATGTTAAGATACTTGTGTTTGGATCAAATTTGTATTAACCGTGGTAGATAGGGGAATCATAGTAGCCTAGTTTGGTGATTACCTAAACTTTCACCTTAGATGGAGTTCCATAATATATTGGTGGGGTTCGAACTTTCACCTCGTGCTGATGAGGAGTAATTTTCTGGTAGCATAATATGAGAATGGGCAGATGAAGTGCAGCAACTGTGGCTGTTTCCGGAATGTGTTAAAACGTAAACTGTGATGCAATTTCTAGGCAGAGTATTAGCTGACATTTTGGTAGGTCTGGTCTCCTGGTGGTTAATGTTTCTGTCTTCTACTTAGTGCATGCTTTTGCTATCTATAAGTTTTCAATGTTATGGTACTCGGTTGGGAACTTCCTGCGATTTATGTTGCTATCGATTGTGTCTTTGGTTATTGCACTACATTGCTGTTGTTACTCTTTCTTTTCCTACTTGACATGTGATGCTTTCTCTAGTACTTGTTATATCTCTTTGCTTTTGCATATTCTTTGATATGTGTTACCTAAGCCAGGGGGTCTTTCGGAAACCTCTACCTCTGTGAGGTAGGACAGGTAAGGTTTGCATACACTCTACTCTCTTCAAACCCATCTTATGGGGCTACACAGGGTATGTTTTTGTTGCTGTTGTTATACATAGATACCCCTAAACTTGCCAATATTTCACTTTGGCACTTCAATTGATGCTATGGTCTATTGGCCACCGGATATCTGTGCTAAATGTGCCTATTAAACCCTTCAATGACAGTAAAATCGAAAAGGTCAAAAGTGTGGAGTTTAAACTTTAAATCTCAGGATTCATAATTCCACCAATGTGCCAAAAGAATCAGGGGTCAATATGCCTCATGTGCATATGATAGGCTTCCAGCTCTTGTTCTATTTCGTGTGGGGCTGTTCTTCCATGTAATTGACAGAAAACTTTTCCCATGTGGCACCAGTTGTAACAATGGAGACTCACTTGTGGGCTGGAACTTTTCTGTTAACACTCTTCTAACTTTTGCATCTCTTGGCAGGTCCAAGGATCACAGATCCATCAATTTTGAGACAACAAGCTAAAGAGCTCGTCAGAGATTGGCCAGCTGCGGACATGTTAAACCTGATTAATCTCACAGCAGACGATACATTAACGAGAAATCCTCTTTATGACCGATGGCTTTGGCCCTTAATAAGTCCTCCCCCTTCTAGTGGAAGGACAGTGCTTCTTGGAGATGCATGGCATCCAATGACACCAAACATGGGTCAGGGTGCTTGTTGTGCATTGGAGGATTCGATAGTTTTGACAGAAAAGCTAGCAGAAGCAATGAAGTCCAAGGATATTTCTGTGGAGGATGCATTCAAAGCATATGGAAGTGAAAGATGGCGACGTGTGTTTCCATTAACAGTAATGGCAAATCGCGCGGGAGCTCTGCTGCAGTCAGAGAATACACTGATATGTTCTGTTAGAAATAACATCATTGTGCCTAAGCTGCTCAACCCCAGAACGCTAACGAGACATGCCAATTATGAATTTGAGCAAGCTAAAAGAGACAAATATTAGTTTTTGAGAGAGGAGAACTTAGCAATAGCATGCCAATAAGATTTTCCGTAAATTGCAATAGACAGAATGTATTTTTTCTTATTATGAAACAAAAACAAGAGTACATTGAATGTATTTCAAAGTAAAGATCTACTGTTTTGTGTTCAACCTTAATAACAACGAATTTGCTAATAGCAGTGTTTATGCTTCTGTATCAGAATCCAGAACACGCTTCAGCATACAACCAATCTAACAGTAGAGTACCAAAGGGAAAACCTTTCACTATAACACTTGGTGCTTTGGGACAATTTTAAACTTTTTTCCAAAAGCTGCTACCGGGATATCCCCTATATATGTTGTATACAGTTCACTAATTTTACATAAGTATGAACCATGGTTGATGACGTCTATTCTAGAGGAGCAGTGGAACTTCATTCTGTCATATTTTAGCTTCGTTATTTTCTTGACCTATGGAATTATCAGTTGCATCGATGTCCTCCGATTCCAGCTTTGATGTGAAACTGCTCTTTGAACTGCCTTCATGGATATCAAGTTGATTCACAGCAATGTTGAGTCTGGCAACAATTGAATCAGCTTTATTCACCACAGTAACTGCTGTGCGGGATAGAAATATGTCTTAACAGCAAAGTGATAGATAAGCTGTTTTTTTCTCATTCAGTATACTGGTGGCATAGAGAGAAGTCTACTAGAAGTAAACAATATATAAATGCTATAAAAGGATAGACTCCCTTGATGAAGATAAAAGAAAAAAAAGACTTAACGTGCCCCACAAAAAAGAAAAGAAAAAACAACTCGAGTACAAGCAGCATGGACATACAGGAATGAACTTCTTTAACCAAAACACAATTTGGAGAAAAAGAACAATCATTTTTCTGTTGCCTTAAGTACCAATACTCAAAAACCAAACAACAATGAATTGTTTGATGCACCTCGCAGCTAATTTATGAAGACTAAAATCACAAACAGGTATGTCTACAGAAAGTTATTCTGGAAAACTTTCAAACGGATTCTGTCTTAGGAGTTTACTGGCAAAGTTTCTTAAGTAAACAATGAACAGAAATGATTATCATCACTCAGCTAGTTCTCAGTTTTCCAATATGTATAACCATATATAGTGAATTTCATGATCATTTACTTACTGCGTAAAAGTTATGAGCAACAGTATTGCCTGTTGATGAAATACTCATGTTAACACATTAGCAATCAGAAAGCTGGGAATCTAGTCAAGAGTTCAATGTGGAGTAAACAACATCCACTAAGCTCCAATTTCATCTTAAAAACAGACAACATAGAACCCCATAAATGGAAGTGCATTTATGCCAGACAAAGTACCTACTACTAATAACTTAAATATAATTACAAGCCTTGTTATCTTTCACACAAGCAAAAGATCTTATTCTTTCCGATCTCTTTTGGGAAAAGGATCAGGAACAGGGAAAGAAAGCATCAAAGATAGGCATTTATCTTTTTCCAGATCCTGTTAACGAATCCAAAAGTCAACTCAAGAAGTACCATAAGAAAAAGCCATTTACAAATTCAACATCTAATTTCCCATCTCGTTTCGACATGATTCAATACTCCAAATCCCCAACATTACAAAATCAAAAAACGAAGTATAACCAAATGGGTCAGCAAAAACTCAGCTATACATGAATAAAACAAAATCTACACATCATACCAAAAAAAAAAAAAAAACCTTAAACATATTCAGGTGAAGCAAAACAACAAAATAAAATAAAATAAAGATTACCAGGGCTAGAGAAAACCCACAAAATAAAAGCAGAAAGCAACAGTATTAAAGGGATGAGATGGATTGCGTTTTCAGCGGATCTGAGACGATTCCTTTCCTTTTTAGCAAGGTGCGATTGGGGATTGAACGTCGGGAGTTCATCAGTTTCAGTAGAAATTGTTGATTTGAGATTAGGAGAGGAATTAAAAAAGAACTCGTCAGATACTCGCGAGGAACTCGATGAACGGTACATGTTTTTTTTTTTTTTCTTGTCAAGGAAAAAGATTTACAGAAATGGATTTGGAAGGGAGAGATTGAAGAAGGCGTGGAGAGAAGGGGGTTTTTGTTTTGACTGTTATTTACGCGGGTTCTGGGAAGTTGACAACTAGCTGTACTATTTGCAGGCAGCGTGGGAAATGCAAAGCCTCAACAGAAAATGGAATTAAAAAATAATAATTATGAAGTGGACCTGTGAATAATTCTCACCGACGATTGTACTTATCGTACTGCTAAAGAGACCTTTAGGCTTTAGCCTTGTTTGGTACATGGATGAGAACAATTATTTCAGATATAAAATTTGAAATTAATTTTATTTTAATTTATTTATTTATTTTATATTAGATGTGGCATGAAATTTAAGAAAATATAAAAAAAGATTAAATTTTATGGTGTTAAAAGGATATAAAGGATTATATTTGTCTTTGTATTTTTACGAATAAGTTATATTTATCTTTCGTTGTACTTTTCCAATATATTTGTCTCTTTCATGCAACTTTAGAGTCATGTTTACTTTAGTAAGCTAAAAAATAATCATATTTACTGTTAAGTGATGCTTAAATCTATTATATTAAATCTCCACGTCTGATCTTAATTTTTCTATATGGTGCTTGAGTGGTATATACCCTCTCCGTTTTAAAATAAGTGATGTTTTTAGCTTGGGAACACCCCTTAAGAAAACGATTCATCCCTAAATAGAAAAATATATTTTTACCCACTTACCCCTAATAAATATCTTGAAAAAGATGTAACTCGTTAATATTTTCTTAATTATGTAGAACTCTCTCCGCTTAAATAAGGATAAAATTGAAATAACATCATTAATGTCTTCTTGATTACGTAAAACATCACTTATTTTGAAATAAAATTAAAAAGCTAAAACACCACATATTTTGAAATTATTTTTCAATAAAATCTACTAACCCATTAAACTCTTTTAACCCATCCAATCCACTAAAAATTAAAATTCAAAATTTTTATTATTCATCTATGGTGGATACAATTTCACACTCAAATCTCATTCAAATTAAAATTCAATTTTTATTATTTTGATAGGTAATAATTATCGCAATAATTTGATATATGTCATATTCATTATTGAAAAATTATTATGCAATAAATAAAAATTGTTAAATCTTCACTCAGTAAAAATTGTGACATATGTCATTTTCGTTATTGAAATTTTTTTTAAGCAATAAATAAAAATTATTAAATCTCCACTCAATAAAAATTTATATTTATAAAAATTGTTTTGTCATAAATAAAAATTTCCCCGTTTCTAGATTGCAACTCAGAATTATATTAAATGAGTAAATATTTCACAACTAGCCATTCCTCAGTCCATGTCGTTTTAAAAATAATCATTGTTAATATCCTAGAATACCAAATTCTAGAGATTAAATTCCAGGATTTTATATATCAGAATTTCACATATAAAATTTGAAATTTCATCATCTATATTTTAAAGATGAAATTGAAAAAGTGATTTTCTATGTATTATTAAGCTATATAATTCAATAAGTGTAAAGTAAGAACATGTTATTTTGGAGTATATATACTCCCATAGGTTAACTAAATTATAAGGTGAGAGAATCTTCAATTTTTTGGAAAAAAGTATAGTGAGTTCCCACGTGAAAATATATTTTTGTGGTACTGAAATTAGATCATTAGGATGTTGACTGAATTGTTTAGTTTGAACTTACAGAAATCTCAATGAATAGAGTTGCTAGCTAACATATATGGTGAACCAAGTGACCTATCTATATATACTAAGTCGAATTACTTCATTTAATCAATGGAGTACCTAGTACAGTTGAGGGACTAATGAAAAATGGGTCTCATTAATGCAGGAGGAAATTAATTACTCCCTCCGTTTTAAAATAAACGGTGTTTTAACCTTTTAAGTTTATTTCAAAATAAGTGGTGTCTTCACATAATCAAGAACACGTTAATGATGTTCTTTCAATTTTTTTCCTTATTTAAACGAAGAGAGTTTTACGTAATCAAGAAATATTAAAGATTTACATCTTTTTTAAGATACTTATTAGGAATAAGTGGGTAAAAATACATTTTTCTTTCTAGGAATGAGTAGTAATCTTAAAGGGTATGCATGAACTAAAAACACCACTTATTTTGATACCGAGGGAATAGTACGGAAGAAAATCATTTATTTGCATCAAATCACACACAAATTTATTATATTAATTTATAATCGAGCTGGAAAACAAAATGAAGCAATACTTGTTATCAATTCGAAGAAAGACTTGATCCATAACATGATTTCCTTATTATATATTTATCATTGAAAATCGTAAATTCCATCAAGCATTCATAAAAATACGACAATGTGTCGCCAATACATAAGTATTATTTAATTATGGTTAAATGTTAAAATTTCAAATAAAGATACTTATTTCATGCCAAGAAAAGAGTAAAAATGGAGCAGTATATCCTTCGAATTTGTCTTTTGTAAATAACAACATATGGTTATAACGTTACACCCTATTTGATCATTTTAGGTAAACATTCTTCCACTAGAAAATATTCAACTCTCTTAATTTTAACTTTTTTTTTTACGTATTTACGTTTTTATATTTTAAATTGTATAACAAAAATTTTAATTCCGTCAGTTTAATTGTGGAAGGAAAGGCGATGAGCTGGCTAATTATATAATTTTGTCTTTACAAATAAATCTCTACATTATTTTATTGGTAAATGACAAGTTTTATATTTATATTTATGAGACCAAATTATTGCTACATATCATTTGGCACTTCTACAGCTCATTCCACTCCCTGGCCACATACTCCTTTCTTTTTCAATTTTTTTTTATTTATTGTACTTCACTTTTTCCTCTCAATTGTTTAAACTAAAATAGAATCCTAATTTAAATTGTCACAAAAAAATACAGAGAAGTATTGTCCATAAATCCATAAAAAATATTCATATAAAACTTTTCTCTAAAAATTACTCATCTAAAAAGCTTGTTTGATAAGTAAACCAAAAAAAAAAAATTAAATCAAAATGCCAGCTTACAATTAATTAACGTGATAAGTTTGTGTTTCACTTATTCCAAACGTAACAACTCTATCTAATATTAGACTTCTAGAAATCATTATTTCACATTGTTTCAAGTTATCTCCCTCACGTTCCTCTCCATCTTTTCTAAATTCTTCTCTCAAAGATAATTTAAAATATTGCTACTAAAAAATAATAAAATTATTATATAGTTTACATCAATAGTGTAATTAAATTTTTATTATCGATATAATTTAATCAGTTATATTAAGTTTTATAATTTTATATCAATATATTTATTACAAAAAGTTTTTAAGTTTAATTTATTTTTAAAATTATAAAATTGATTGTAAAGGGGATTACAAAACGGAAAGTAAACTCTTATCAATAAAGTAAAATTTTAAATAAACAATCAACCAATGAGATTTTTCCAGTGACATAAAGTTAATTATTAAGAATGACATTTGTTTAGAAACTTACAATCATCTATTAGCTTACAATTACACCCACCAAATAATGTGGATGTAAAAATAAAAAATATGCTTCGTATATCAGTATACCTTTTAAATTTATAAATTAGATATGTAATATAGAATTAAATTTTAAAAATTGAAATATTTTTATAAAAGAGACCAAAATAAATAAATAAATGGAACATATGATATCATTGGGGTGATACGTACACGTAAATGACGCTGATAAGAAATTCCCAGCTGTCTGCTGCAATTCCATAAGGCAGAATGCCTACTTGGCTGTGCCAAATTACTAACATATCCTTTATTTTAATTGCACTTTGTAATATATAATTTTAAAAAACATCTTCAAGTTTTCCGAGCTAGGTACTCCTTTCGTTTATATTTGTTTGTTCATGTTTAATTTTTAAATTTATAATAATATAAATAAATGAAAAGAATATTAAACAGCACGTAAATGACGCTGATAAGAAATTCCCAGCTGTCTGCTGCAATTCCATAAGGCAGAATGCCTACTTGGCTGTGCCAAATTACTAACATATCCTTTATTTTAATTGCACTTTTGTATTATATAATTTTAAAAACATCTTCAAGTTTTCCGAGCTAGGTAATTCTTTTTTAATTTGTTTGTTCATGTTTAATTTTTTAAATTTATAATAATATAAATAAATGAAAAGAATATTAAACAGAGATGTCTCTTAATTTATTTTTAACCATGATATAAATTACAATTGTTTTTTTCATTTCTTATATCTTTTGATATTGATATATAAATAAATAATGAAACCAAACATTAAGATATTTAGGTTTTGCATATCCAATTAATGGTGTGCTACTTTTTATTTGAATACTTAGATCTCTTAAATCTTAATGGTAGTGTGGTGAATCATGGTCTTTTAGAACCACCCTCATATCATTTATATATGTTATACTGTTAGAGGATTTTTCTTAATAGTTTATTAATAGTATTTATTTATTTTTAAATTATTGGAAAAAGATGTGAAATTTGAATTTTATCTTTAAAAATTAAAAATTAAATTCTTACTAATAAGATAAAAATTTAGATATTTTATTAATTAAGCTTATAATAATTTTTCTTAGTTTAGTGATAGTACATGCATTATATTTTTGGAAAAAGCATAATTATGTGTACTTAAATGAAAAATACTTTAGAGTAACTTTAGGACTTCAAGAGACTAATTGAAAAAAATTGAAACAAAATTTCATCCATGTCCTAATACACCATAGATATTAAGTTAACTAAATTTATCCCAAAATTTATGAACTCCTAAAGTAATATTCAATTAGAAATACTAAAAATAATAATAAAAGAGATGCTTTTAGAAATTATAATTTCAAAAATAAAAAATTAAAAAAACTCAAAATTCATAAAAAAAAAAAAACCCCAAAATTTTTTAATTTTTAAATATTTTATTTTAAATTAAAATATTTTATTTATTTTATAAAAAATTACTATTATATATTTTTTTTAAATAAATTCTATCCGATATAAGCCTGCACCGATATAAATTTAAATTAATTAAATTTTAATATAAATATCAAATAGAAAACAAACAAACAAAAAAGGTATCGAAAAATTTATTAGAGTTAAAGCTTCAAAGGTGAAAAGTGGTGTGAGTAAAGAGTATAAAATTAGTAATCAACTCAATAAAATCACATATTGCTAGTCAACGAGGGGGGTACAAAAGGGCCAATTTAGTAATTGTGGATGCTAATCTGTAAGACACGTGGCACGCACCCATTTAGTTGCCACGTCACGCCACCGACCCCCAATTGTTTCCAACAGTTTAGGCTTCTTTAAAGAATTGAGACTTCTTTCGCCATAATATTATTATTTCATCATCTTTGTCTCTCCAACTTTCTCTCTCTTTCTCTGTCATTTTCTCCGGCGACTCTTTTTACTCCGGTCAGTTCCCCGACGGAAAATCTTAAATTCTTGGTGTATTCATAGCTTCCTTGATTGTACCTTCGCTTTACCGATCTCGCACTTTATATTAGTCATCATGAATCCAGAATAGTAAGTTCCTTTTTTTTATATCAAATTCATCGTCTTTGGATTCAAATTTCGAATAGCATCTGCTGTTTTTTTATTTATAAATTCTTCTTTCTTATAACCCTCTTTAGATCTGTTTTAATTTTTCCTCCTGAAAGAGAGAAAAGAGTCGAAAGTTTCCATCTTTTGCTCCCCTTTTTTGTGGTGTTCTAGTACATGTGAGTTTTTCTTTTTGTTTCTCTATGGTTGTTTGCATGTGGGGTTGAGCCAAATTTCTAGATCGTGAATCATGTCTATGGATGGATTTTACCGTATTTGCGTTGACCCTTTTTGTTATGTGAACTGCTGAATTCCTAGTATCGTGTGTTTAGAAATTTTGATGGCAGAATGGAACTGTCGAAACCATATTTGGAAAGCCTAGGAATTAGTGAAAAATCAAGTTTTTATTCCTAAAATAAGCATTAATTATAGTTATATATAGTGATTTTATCTTTTCTGGCTCTATTTTAATGAGATCAGCTAGTTATGTAGCTAAATATTAGCTATTGTCCAAAGTTGGGAACTGAATTATGAAGTATGGAGGCTGCCAATATAGATCATTCACTTATTGGGCACAGTTGTGTGCGCCCGAACTAATAAAATTCATGACTTGTTTTCGTGTTTTTAGAGAACTTTTTTGCCTAAACATGGTTATTAATATGTAAGGTGTGTTCTCCTTTGTGACGTCGTTTGTCTTAAGTAGTCATGTGCTGTTTATCTTTGTTGAAGAGATCTCTGAATGCTAACAGTTTGCTGCACTTGGTGAGAGTTAATATAACCTCAATTATAAGAGTTTGATCTTGGTTGCCGACTGTATGACGCTGATTTCAAGATATTAAATCCATGTACTGTACTTTCTAAAACTATTAAGAAACGTGAGGGTGTAAAATTTATTGGTTATTGCTTTCTGCAATTTCCGAGTTTTATCTGCTAAAACTTATAGAAAAGTTGTAGAGGAGAAACTTCTGTTAACAAATTTGAGACTTGAAGAATGTATGTTATTTTTCTATAGCTCGACTGATAAGTATGTTTGTTCTTACTTTTAGTAGTAAATCAACAACAAATACATAACCACTATAATCCCACACAAGTTGGAGGATAGGCTACGCAGACTTGATTCCCTAATGCCCAAAATATATTGGAATTCATAGAAATCCCCCTTGGAATAAGCAGAGTGCTAAGTGAGAAAAACCTATAACTCAAAGCAATATGGAAATGATATTTTGTTCTAAAAGTAATGAATGAAATTTAATAAGGGATTTAACAGGATTTTAGGCTATGTATAAATTTCACAAGGTAAGGAAGCTCGGAGGGACAGAGATTTTATTTTGGGTGTAGCGAAATTCTTGGGTCATCTCAATGGGTTCAGAAACCATACGTTTCTCTGGATCATCATAGCGTACTTCCACATATTCACTCAGCAGAAGTTCTTTTCATAATGGATGACATAATAATGTGTTCATGGAGCACAACTGGCGTGTAAGATGTGAGTTCATGGAACATAGCATAATGTAGAATATGAGTCATGGATTCATAGAGTAAGGATAAGACTTTTACCTTAGGAATTCTCTTCTCATTCACAGAATAGATGCGGATACTTCTGAGATTTAACATAAGGAGGAGGAAGAATGAGGAATTGCTGCAGAGAGGGGTGCAGGAAGAAGGAGAGTGATGATAAAAGTGTGGGACCACATTGCCACTCATCTATGATGAATGCCTCACTTAGCTTGTAATACTTTTGTTAAGACTTTGGAATTTGGAGAAAGCTTTACCGTTGGTAAAAATTCAGGATATATCGATACTATAGCAGGATACAAGAGAGGATCTTTTCCCATGGAACTGGTGGTGTTTGTTTTCTGCTATTTGAAACATTTGATGTTTTAAATGCTTGTTCGCTATGGCTTTGAGTGTGTTTTAGAATATTAATGCTTCTTGGTGTTGTAACTTTCATGAGTTTTCTTGATAAGGTAAAGTATTAACTTTCATGAATATTCATCATTGTCTACTACAAACTTTGAGTAAATATTTCATTCAACAAACATAGAAATGTAACACCTGTCTTCTGAACCTCAGAAACAGTAC
>JACEIK010001396.1:109285-120087 GCA_018107945.1 Datura stramonium
CAAAACCCCAGGGTTCTTCCTCAAATTAGAAAAAACACATGCGCAAACAGATGCCTGTGTCTTTGTCTGTCTAATTTTCTGTCCTCTTTGGGTGGTAGAAGTTCAACTTATGTAGGGTGAGGTGAAGCAATGCTTCTGTTTCATCAAGCTTTGATTTGCTGATTTGAATGTCATATACATAGTTCATTTGCCTTTAAAACTGCCCTGTTATTACATTGTGAAGTTTGCCAATCTATGTGGAAGCAAATAAGCTTTTCTTATTTTTACTTCTTTGTTCAGGATGATTCATATCTTGAGAGTTACATCAGCACCATCGGCGTGGACTTTGTAAGAGAATCTTCCTGTTCTTTGTAATGTCTCATTTAGTAATAGTTCTGCGGGATATGGGTAACAATTGTCTTCTTTTTCCTTCTAGAAAATCCGCACAGTTGAACAGGATGGGAAAACCATTAAACTTCAAATTGTAAGTATTTAATTCTGCTTTGGCCATTTATGAGAAGTTTGCCTGCATTATGGTTTGGTTATTTTCATAATAATGACAAAAGAAAAACAATGGCCACTCCTTATAGTCTCCTATGCTTACTATATATATTACTTAAATTTTAAATTGTGATCCATTCTCCACTTGAATTTGTTCCTTTGAGAGGCTAATCACTTTGCTGATGCATTTTCTCCCCCCTGGTGTATGCAGTGGGATACTGCTGGTCAAGAACGTTTTAGGACAATTACCAGCAGTTACTATCGCGGTGCGCACGGCATAATTGTAAGTTTTGTGTTTCCTCACACATTTCTGACATTGTACTATCCCATTTGTCATGAGGGTCTTACTCTGGTGTCATCTTGTCAGGTGGTGTATGATGTAACCGACCAAGAGAGCTTCAACAATGTCAAGCAATGGTTGAGTGAAATAGATCGATATGCAAGTGATAATGTGAATAAACTTCTTGTTGGAAACAAGTGCGATCTCACAGCACAGAAGGTAGTTTCCACAGAGACAGCTCAGGTAATTAATCCCTGATGTGAATATGCCTCCATCATTAGCTACCTGAATAGTTCGTTCAAGGATGCCTTTATCTTGTTGAGCTTTATATCCAAATTGATGGCCAACCTTTTTAGGCTTTCGCTGACGAGATCGGCATCCCCTTCATGGAAACTAGTGCAAAAAATGCTACCAACGTGGAACAGGCTTTCATGGCTATGGCTGCGTCAATCAAGAACAGGTTTGGAAATTTTCAGTTGAAGTTGCCCTATCACAGTTACAGTTTTGCTCTTTTCTTTTGTGGAAACTTAATATCCTATGCATTTGTAGAATGGCAAGCCAACCGGCATCAAACAATGCACGACCTCCAACTGTGCAGATCCGCGGACAACCTGTGAACCAGAAGAGCGGTTGCTGCTCATCTTGAAAGGACAAGGACGGAGTTCTGTTGCCTCTATGATGATTCTGATGTGGCATGTAAAATTAGTCCCTAGGAAGACTGATCACCGTTGTCACTTTTTACTTTTAGACACTTTGTCAAAACGCTCATTCTTTGCAATGTATTTGGATAAACAATTTGTAGAAAATCTAGGAATATTGGTGAATACTAGTATTTGCTTTCTATTCTTTGGACCTTCATCAAAATGATCTAATCTGCAATGTGCAAGTTTAGCTATTATTGTGTTACTATGCTTCTTTTACTTTATAGGTTGATTGTTTCCCTCCTTCTGAACCTCGTATACCATATATGTACTGATAATGCTAAGTTGATTATCAACATGAGCCAAACTGATACTTAAATGTCAGCTTCTTCTCTAGTCATACTAATTTAGCTATAGTTACAGTAGTTTGGCAATAATCAACATGGTGAAAGAAAGATTTTTGAGTCTTTTTGATGACAAGGGAATTCGCAGCGGCTATCCTTTGGGTGTGCACAGAATAAATTCTACTCTAGAAAAGTAAACTGCACACTAGGCTTATGCAGGAAGTGCAAGGATAGCGCACAGCGTTCCAGAAAGGTAAACCGAAGCTTGATCAAGAAAGCATGTAGGAGATTTTGAACCTACAATTTGTGCTCAACCAACTCAGCCACCCTTGAGGGCAGAAATACTTTTGAGTCTTTGCGGCACAATTAAATTACAGACGAATAATTGCTAGATTGGTCGTAAAACATCTTCCTTTGAAAGAAAATATCGAACAAAGAATGGAACTTTTCCTATAATAAGTGTTTTGTCACTACTAAAATAGTTTACCAGTAATCACCACAAGAACAAGCTCCATTTTTGAAATGGTGAAACCTGGTTGTATCTCTGACAATGATTTCCCTATTTTCTATTGCTGATATAACTTTAGTGGCTTGATGGCAATCTCCACAAACTCTGAGGTTCTTGAATATCCTAATTGGCACTCCTGGTGGTAATTTCATTAAACCGAAGGCAATTGCTAGTTTCTCACTATGCCACAGAAGTAGCTGCTCTTTCTGCTCCTCGCCAACATCGTGTAATGAAGAGTCAAGATCAGGCACATAACCTGCTAACTTCATTTTCTTCTCAAGGTCTTTTAGTTTCATGCGTATGCTTTCGAGATCTGGATGAAGTCTATCCCCTGATCTGAACTCATGGACCACTCTCCCAACTTCCATCCAGCTATATCCTGGTGTTTTGATAACTTTGTTTTCTTTCATTGATTTTCTAACTTTGGAAACACCTTCCCATTGGTTCTTGGCTGCATACACATTAGCAAGTTGAACATAGCCTGCTGCATTTGTAGGTTCAAGGCTAAGCAAGTTTTTGGCAGCAAACTCTGCCACTTCTAAGTTTCTGTGGATTCTACAAGCACCTAAAAGTGATCCAAATAGTGCTATATGGGGTTTGAATTTCATTCTTCTGATCAAATCCAAAGCTTCAGTTAGCTTGCCAGCTCGTCCAAGAAGGTCAACCATACAAGTATAGTGGTCTGGTTTTGGCTCAACTCCATAATCATTCTGCATTTGCTCAAAATATTGAATACCGAGATTGACCAAACCTGCATGGTTACAGGCTGATAGAACTCCAACAAAGGTTATCCAATCTGGTTTTATTCCTTTACTCCTCATCTCATCAAATAAACAAAGGGCTTTCTTACTTTCCCCATGTTGAGCATACCCTGAAATCATTGCGTTCCAAGTGACAACATCCTTTCTTGGCATCTCAAGAAACAATTTCAACGCATCCTCCAGAACTCCACACTTGCTATACATGCTAATCAATGAAGTCCCCACCGTCATATCCAAGTACAGAGGGGACTTCACAACATGCTGATGAACTTGCTTCCCCAATTTCAATGCAGATAAATTACTACAACCTAGTAAGAGACTACTCAATGTTGAGTCATTCACCTTTATACCCGATACCATCATTTTCTTGACCAGCTTCATACCATCTTCTGCTTTCCCATTCTCAATGTAACCCGAGATCATGGTGTTCCACGTTACCATACTCTTCTCCGGCATCTCTTGAAACATCTTTTCCGCCCTTTCAACATTTCCTGATCTCATATACCCCGTCACTATCGCTGTCCTAGCAATTACACCTTTTACAGGAGCTCCCCTAAACAGCTCCAATGCTGATTCCAATTCCCCAGACTCGACATACCCAGCTACCATAGCATTCCAAGTAACCTCATTCCTCACCGGCATTGCCCAAAACAACTCTTCTGCTTCACCCATCAGCCCATTTTGAGAGAACCCTGAAATCATGGTATTCCAGGAAGCAACATCTTTAACAGGCATTTGACTAAAGAAACTCTTAGCAGCCTGGACATCACAATTTCTCCAATAACAAGCTAACATAGTGTTGTACGACACAACATTCGGTTCAGGAATTTTTTCAAACAGTTGGCGAGCTTCTTCAACATACCCAGGTTTTCTTGAAAACCCCGCCAAGATTGAATTCCATGTGATTACTGTCTTAAACTTCACGCTCTCGAAAAGTCTAACCGCGGAATCTAAATCCCCACATCGAATAAAACTGGTAATTTTCTTGTTTGACAATACCACATCGTCGATTTCAAGTTGCTCGGAGTGTCTGGTTTTGAACGAAAACTGACCATTTCTTGAAAATTTTACGTTGCTGGGGGGTACCAATCGGGACTGGCGTGAAGCTGGAGCAGAAGGCAATGCTTCTGGGTTCGAAGTGTCATCTGGGTTTCGATAAAAGGTGCTGTAAGAGATACAAATTAGGCGATTGCATGACAGGAAACTAAGGGAGTGGAAGGAGCAAAGTTTGATACTAAAGTGAAGTTGATAGTACATTTGTCATGGTTGGTACGGTGTTGAGCTCTTTATGGAGCTATGAGCCAGCCATTGGTGGACTTTGTACTCCTTGTTTCGGGTTCGGGTTTGAATGCTTCTAAGCTAGTGTCACCGTTAGGGAGCCTTTACATGTTTTCCAATATGAAAGTTTAAATACTAAAAAAGGCTTTGAATTCAGAGAACTTTAGTTATTATGCTCGTGAATATGAGAAAACGGGATGTCATTAAACAACTATTTATATTTAAATTCTAGAGTTTCATTCACCGCCAGAAATAGTGAATTTTTCCTTTCATAAATTAATAAAAAATTTATGTTATAAAATATAATTTTTTTATTCATTTTCGTCGAACCAGTTTACTGGCTGTATGGTAAAAATTAAATTCTCAACTAAATAGTGAAAAACTTTATGATTTTTTCATGTTAAAATATTATTATTTATTTTTTCACCGATATCAGTGAGAATATTAATTTTTTAGTAGAGATTCTCGTGAATCTCATCCTAATTAGATTCCTTAATTGTGTATTTATCTTTATCCGAAATCTCACATAACCATTGATTGTTTAAGGTACTTTCGATTCGGAGTGTTGTTTTGCGCCCGATATCGTGTCCGGGGAACTAGATGGGCCTCCGCTTCTATACAACCTCAAATGCTCTGTACTGGATTCTTATGTTTGACTCATGTCTCTTTTGATTCGAATAATTGTCGAATATGAATGTCAAATACTAATGAAAGCCCCAAATTATATATGAGTTACTACTATTTTCCCTTTCGCACTTTATTCGTACATGGAGTAGGGTGGGAGAGAACTGAAATTTTCTTTTTTATTTCACAAATGGGCATATTAAATCATATATTTATATACGGAAGGAATCCACATACATGATAAAAGAGCATTCCAGCCCTAGTGTACTTAATAAATAAAAAACAGAGTTCTTTATATGCGCTCTGCTACGTTCTTGTTGATTTCATTTCAATGCTGGTATATAATGTTAATCTATTCTAAAGGTTCTCTAGAATTAGAGCTTTTCTAAAACCCATATTTAATATCTTCACCATGACAGTAACATACACGTACCCGTCCACAATAGTAAGATGCATTGTGAATTCTAGATGTCAAATGCTTGCGTATGATTTTGAATTTGTCATTCTAAAACAACTTAAGTACTAAGAGTATAGTTGAAAAAAATAATAACTTATTTCTTACCGACTATTTTAAAATAATTAGTTTTAGTATACCTAGCAAGTAAAAATTTCATGAAAATGGTTCAGGAGATACAGTTACTTTTCAGTACCATACTAATGCTTTTCTAGTGAAGCAATGTATAAACAACTCGTAAGCCAGAGAACACAAGGAAGACCAGAAATCTAGAGAACAATCACCACGAAGGAACAAAATTGTTTTAAATTTAAAAAAAAATCAAAACAAAACTGATCCCACAACTAAATCAAAAATGGACCTAAAGCCTAATAATGAAGGGAAAGGGTATTCATGCATGTCAAAAGTCAAGAAAGACAAAGGGTGTAAACCCCATAAGACATCTAAATTTACACTCTTAAACAAAGAACAATAAAGTTCAGATGTGCTAATACATGAAATCCCCCAAAAGAGTCATGGAGATAATATGCCATCTTCGAGCGCAACAATGGAGAAAGAGCTCTGATGGCTGGCTCAGCAGTCTTACTTGCCACCCAAGGATGGGAACTGGCCTACATCCTCTATCTTAGGGGCTGGAACACTGTAGTTGTTGCCGCCATTACCACCATAGCCACCTCTTCCACGGCCACCACGGCCCCTACCCCGACCACCTCCACGGTAGTAACTTTCCCCATCAGCAGGCTTCAGAAACTCATTTATGCTTTTAGTCTGCAATCAATGAAATTTAAGCTCAGTACAGCAACAGCAACTATATTTTCTTCAGCTACCTCTGTTCACTAAATATGCTTGTAGATGAATGGACATACAGCAGATTTTGGTGCTGCCGAATTTTCATTTACTCCACTTTTGCCAAGACTTTAATATATTTAGATTAACAATCGGAAACGAAAAGCTCACATGTATCAATCAAGGCACATATACATTTAAAACAGCTTTAACTCGTCAGAAAACAAATACATATACCAGCACAAAAGAGTGCACAAGAAGCTACACAGAACAAAGAGATCGTCTGACTAAAGAAATGCCAACGCCTAGTAGAAGCTTTTGATACCAAGTCACTTGTTTCTAGCAGTGATAGAGTTAGACTTTCAGCCAGTAGGGAAAACAGTTCTCTCTCTACCTAGAAGCACTAAATATATAAAAACTTACATGCAAATAGAATTAGTGAATATGCAACATTCTTTTCATAAGGTAAATACGAGTATGTAACATATATATTAGTAAAATATGAAGTTTTTCATGTACTTTATAAAGTGCTTTTTCAACTGTTCTCAAAATATTGGACCCTAAAATGACCTCTGTGTGGTGAAGGGGAAAGGAAGGGGCTGCATTGGTAGATTTGGCAAGCCCCAACAATACACAACCTCTCTGCCTACATTATGCACGTAGAATCCCTTTGACTAATAAATTACCAACAAGCACCTTGGGAGGAAGACTGATATGACAAGTAGAAGGATGTATAAGACAATGGTCCAATTCCGCACACAACTTGTTAGGTTAGCAGTAGTACTAGGATCATGCAGAAAAGGTACGGATTCTCCGCAACAAAGCAAGATTCATGTAGGAATGTGGCCAGAACTCCATATCAGTACATTAAAAATTCACAGTGAATTAAAAAAATACCTTCTTGGCCTTTTCGACTGCCTCTTTCCGCTTATCTTTCTCAGAGCCCTGACACACCAACAATGTGCAAGCTAGATTAACTGACTGACAGACAGCATTATTGAGATCCTGATAGACATCAAAGCAACAACAAAATAGAAACTGAAAAATGCTCACCAATTTGACGAAAACTTCATCTTCATTCTTCTTGTTTGATAGGAGTTGCATGGATTCAAATTCCTTATCCAAATTTACCTTTCTTTCTTCAGGCTTCAGAGCCAGCAAAGCCTTCCTCTTCTCCTCCCTTACTTTCTCATACTCCTCAAGCGTCATTTCCTAAAAAGAAAGTCTATATCAATGTCGGAACAGTACATTAGCTCAACTCTAGCTATTTTACAGATTATCTGCAGGTACATTCCATCACAGTACCATGCTATTCTTGATAAAGGGAAACACATCTAGCTAAAGTTTTAGTCAAAACTATGGACCAGGTTGAAACATGAATCCCAGTAAAACAAGAATAAGTAGAAAGTTGGCCCACTGCTACTTTACTGGAACATTATTCTTGGCACGTGGGAGCAGTAGAAAATAGTCAAAAATGCAGACAGGAATTTGTACAGAGGTTTACAACTTGAAGTTTCCAGCTTTCTTTTAAAACACAACAAGGGACAAATGAGGAATTTCAAGAACAGGTGAAGGTATGTGACAAGTACCTCAAGGCATCAGTAAGTGGTTGCTTCCAAATATCAGACAATATTAGACATATTTTTGAAATAAAGGTATGAAATTTCACTGAAACTACAACAGAAACTGATTAAAAAGCTACAACCAGGAGCGGAAGCTTCCTATCTAACCAAGGAAGGAATTCACCAAATGTATAATTCTCTTTACACTAGTCACTACAATATTTATAGCCAAAAACAGGATACAAACAATTAAATTTGATATGTGAAATAATAAATTGCCATCACCAACGCACAAGACTATAATGTCACAGCTTCAAATACTTATATGCATTCTTATTCCAAATTAAAATCCCTAGGGGCCTTCCCGGTGTACTGAAGGGTAAAGACAGTCAGAAAATGTATCAAAAGACCTTGAATTTCAATAATAATAACTACAAATTGACTAAAAGTGGTAGACTAGAAAATAGACCTTTAGAAATGATTGTGCAAATACCCTTTCCCCAAACAGATTTAATAGTGACCACTGTCAAGGAGCTGAATGCTGCAACCAACACCACCCCTCTACCCCAAAATAACAAGATTGTGAACTATGACGAAATATCAATTTGCATGACGAGATTAGGTCACATAAAAAAGCCAAAAAATATGAAACTCTTCCAGAAACAGAAGTAATAGTTACTTTCTCCTCAGGCTCCTTCTCTTCTGGCTCAGCAGCAGGAGAATCCTTATTGGTATCTCCAGCGCCTTCCTGCCCAGCTTGTTTCTCAGAATCAACAATCTTCTCTCCTTCATTAACAGGCTCCTCTGTCTCCCTGACCATTGAAACAGAGCAAACAGTTAATAAGAAACAATAACAGGCGAGGGAAAAGGAAAGCATGATAAGGAGACCAAGTGAGATGAAAATGCTCACGGTGCAATCCCATCTGTGGGAGTTCCCCAGTTCCCTCTACCAGCTCCCTCCCTTTTAAAGTCATTCCTATGCAGAACAATACAGATGAATATCATGCATTTGTGAAACCAAATGTTGTCAATTTAACAACATTAAGATAATTTGAATCATCCCCAACCAAAATATGGAAAATAAATGTTGGTTACTCAAAGTACTTCTAGCAAAACAACTTACCCGTGTACTGTTCCACTTCGTCGATCATATACTCTGCGAGGGCGATCACCATCTGCAGCTTCCTCGTTGCCGAAGCCACCTCGGCGTCCCCCACGGAACCCTCCACGAGGGCCACCATATCCACCACCTCTCCTCTCAAAGGACCTTCCAGACTCTCCATCTTCTGGAGCTTTATACACTCCAGAGAAACCATTGTTGCTGCCAAAGGTATTCTCACCATCAGAAAAATCCTGGTTAAACCCACGTCCCCGTCCCCGTCCACGACCTCCTCCACGTGGACCTCCACGGCCTCCACCTCGCTGGCCTTCATACCTGGACTCCCTCACTGCTCGAAAAAACATTGCACATATAAGCAATGGGAACACGCCCTCCTTTCTATTTAATATGAAAGATTTAACTTGGAGTGGAATCAAAGATGTGAATATAACTTAATATTATATTAATGGTAGTAGAAAAAACTGAAATAATGGACCAAAAGCTAGTGTGATGGAGAAAGCATTGGATCAAAGTTCAAAACTTGAATAGTTTAATAAATTTGAATTCTTAATAGTATCAGATGTTTTGGATCGTCCCTAAATGGAAAGAATGTCATAGAAATTGGCAAACTGATTTAATCTATCATCAGAAAGCACATTCTAGTTTCATTTACATGCAATCTACCATAACATAGAACACAAATATGAAAAGCTATGAGCATTAGGAGAAAAAATACTATCAATAATACCAACCATTTGTACAACATAGAATTGACACCGTGGAATAGAGACATAATTACATACAATGCCAGAGCAGTCTTACTGTAACTAAGGGCAGAGAAACAACAAATACTTGAAAGTACCGCATAAAGCAGACAAAAAGGATAAATAAATGAACAAGCCTAAACTTGTGAAAGATTATCAATTTGCTCAAAACAAACAACAGACGCAAATGATTCATCTCACTAACTACATTATCCAAACAACAAAGACTGCAGGTTTACAACATAAGACTACGACATCCGGACTAATTCCACCAGCCCCATGAAATATAACCAGGAAATAGTATAAAACTACTCAAATCGATCAATAATTACAGCATACTCAAAAGGGTGTAATCAAAATTACCAGCTTCAGAAGGAGGCAGGGGCTTCGTGGGCAACTTGGCAACAGGCTTAGCCGGTTGGACCTGAGCCTTAGCTGGAGCTTTCTTTGGAGCAGCAGCAACCGCAGTAGCCTTTTTCTGCTGCTGGGCAGCAATGAACAAACTTGGGTCCTCAGCATCATCACCCAGAAGATCAAATGGGTTCAGGGTAGCCATTTTTCAGTCTTACTCTTGGAGTCCCAACGTATAGAGATACAAAGATATGTATCCAAAGCGTAAAGCTTTAGCCTTTAGATTCTTGAAAAAAAAGAAACCCTAAAAATTAGAATCCATGGAAATCGATTATGAAGAATAGAGAGATGATGAAGAAGTGGGAGACTTGTGAAAACGCAAGAAAATGCGGCAGATAATTTAGTGAAGTGAAGCGAACTGAAGAGAAGCTAATCTTTAAAACCCTAGCGAAGGGAGAACCTGTGAGGAAAGGTTCAATGTATATAATGGGGAATGGGCTTTGTTGTTTTGTGTAGTTTATTGGGCCTTTTGTCCTTTTGGGGTTTCATGTGGAAAAACTTTCATAGAAGGTAGGAATTGTTTGGGCTTATTAAATTGGTTATACTTTGCTTATGACTTACGCTTTGAAACTTTCCATTTCTACTAAATTGAAGGAAAGAAATCCAAGATATTTCAACCTATCATTGTACTAATGTGATTACTACCTCTTTAATAATGTATGTGTAATTAGCATTTTATATTACTGGTATATGTGTACGCGTCTCACGCGTGTCCTTATATTAATAAGAATAAATTATCACATGGAGCTGAGGTAGTATGTCACGTAAAGTATATCTGTTAAGTTTCATAACAACAGTATATTTAGTGAA
>JACEIK010001396.1:142389-153527 GCA_018107945.1 Datura stramonium
TAGCCCGTTGATTCCGTGAATCAGAGTTAGAGCCAACCAGGCACCAGATGTGCTTAGGCTCAGTAATCTAGCAGTTCAGGTCCTAGTAGGGCACCAGGTGTCAGTCATATCCCCCTAGGTGGGGCGTGACATATATGAACTTTTCGAACTTTTTAATGATGATCTCTGCCTAAAATTGTATAGTTATTTGTAGCAATGAATCTTCAAAATCTGTCTCATGAATTCAATATAAAATTTCAGATTCTTGCTTGAAAGGTAAGAGCGATTGATGAGTGAAAATTTTTACTTCAGACGATGAAAGGGTCTAAAAATCAAAATGAAGGTTTATTTTTCCTAGTCTTTATATGACTTTTGTGCTTATTTTGTGCTATATTATCAAGTTACTAATCGAGGATATAAATTATTTTTTTTGAGAAACTTGTATTTATTCTTTAATTTTTATTTTGTTACTTAAAATCAATTTAATTTAATAAGAATACGTGATTATTTAAATTTTGGTATTAAATCTATCGATATCCACGTGCAACGCGCGTGTACAGAAACTAGTAGAACTGAAAAAGAGTGCGATTTCACAAATAAAATTACTTTATTCTTATCTACTGAATACTAATATATTGTGTGAGCTGACAATAATTATCTTTTTTTTTCCTATACCATTTAAAAAAGAAAACTTAATTCACTAATTAACATATAATAAAATTCACAATCTCTTATTTATTAAAGACATTGCCAACCACAAAAATGGTTAAGCTGAAACTATATTTATATAAAAGGGGAATTCAAAATTCTCTACCTGTATATATGAAACCCTATTTTATTTTTCCATATTAATCAGCGGGCGTCTCTCTCTGTATATAAAAGACATTATAAGAAAAGAAATAAATAAAGAAAATAAATGAACAAGTTGTTGTAATCATATTATTATATAAGCAGGAAACCTCCAAATTAAATTTTGAATTACAAAAATACCCTTTAAATATTCAAAGATTAATATACCCTTCAAATAATAAATAAATTTTATTCATAAAATAACTTATTAATTGGGTTTGACTCTTTATTTTAACACAAAAATATCAAAAGTTTTTACCATTAATAATGTGTTTATTTAACAAAAAAAAGATAATTTTTTTTTATTAAAAGCTGGTACTATTATCATTAACGGAAGAAAACTAATAGTCCTTAACATTATAACGATTAATATTATATTTTTAAAAAAAATTACATAATTAAGCAAATGTTAATACATATTTACAATATATAACAACACTTTTCAAAAATTATAAAAAATAGTAAAATAATTACACAAATAGCTTTTTACACTAAGTTACCATGTATCAAACTTTTAACATTCTCTTTCCAATCTCATTAGCCGCATTTTACTCCAATTCAAATACCTTTTCTTCATCTTTCAAAATCTCCCCATATTTCCTCTGTGTTTCACTCTCACGATTTTCATTCGATTTTCCTCTCCACTATTCCGTGATTCTTGTGTAAGTTTTTACGATTTTTACTTCATATTTCATATACTAGCAACTTTTCCAATATCTTTAAATTTTAGAATTTTTATCAAGGTATAGTCTTACTTAAAAATGATGAATGAATCACCCCCTAGAAGGCTAACTCAAGGTACATCATCTAATGAATAATCTATACAAGATTGTCCATCATTTGATCTGTATCTTTTCACTCAAGAACAACTACTTGGTACAAGTGCACTTGCTGTTGTGATACATTCTGAAAGGAGGTCCAAGAAAGAAGAAAGGAAGAAGAATTGATACACTGCAATGTTTTCAAGCTTTTTCTTGTCTTTGTGTATCAATGGCAAAATTGATATATATATCAGTATCAGATTTTTGATAATCCAGGATTGTTATGTACCAATGTATTGCTTTGTGTGTATCGATACATTATACCAATTTATTATTAGTATATCAATTTTTTCAGTGATACATGAATATAAAATATCCATATTGTTTATCAATACATAATTTTTTTTAAAAAAAACATACTGATAAAAAATTGCTCAATTCCTTAATTTTAGTATATCACTACATATTATGAAAATTATTTTTTTTTTAAAAAATCTTAAATTGTTTACATATAAATGAGGTTCCTAATACACATTAATTTTAAAAAAAAAGATACGTTCATGTATCATATTTCCACTGCTAATATATCCATTTTTTATAAGAATAACAAATATTTCAATAATATTAGATTTCAGATACAATTTTTTACTATTGAATTCGATTGAACCAATACTTCTGAACTAAGAACCACCATAGAAAAATCAAAGATTCCAGAAAATCTGATTTTTTTAGGAACTTTCGTTCTTTGTATTTTAAGTCTTCGATATTTTGGAAAAAAAAAGATTCTCAGTATCAGTAAAATAGGGAATTAGTTGCACTAATTACACATATTTCCGTTATTATGTAACAATCAACTTGCAATAAGGAGTTATTTAAGGGTTTGATACTTTGATACAATCTCAGTCCTTATAAGAAAATGGTATCAAAACAGTAAAAAAATTGCTAATAAATGTAAATTTGATAAATACTGCTATTTTTTGTAATTATTTTATTACATAGTGTTATTTATGAAAATTTCTCTTTTTTTAAATAACTTATTAATTGGGTTTGACTCTTTCCTTTAACACAAGAATACCAAAAAAATTTATCATTTATACTTTAAGGCGTGAACGTTTGCAAATATAATCGATGTTCCTCAAATTTATATTTATATTATGTGTTGTTGACATATAAAACAAAAAAGCGAATTACTGTCAAGTGAGTATATATAATAATATTTGCATAATTGAAGTTGTTCGGACAATGCTTTTTAGAATCCTTTAATAGTAATTTTTCAGTATAATTATTCATTGCAATGACATTGGATATCTGTCAAATAGACTCACAATTTATTAGTTTGAATTTACATTTTTCATTCAATTTCTGTACAAGCACACTTATTATAATTTTGTAACTTTTTCAATTAATACGGAATACATGTTCTTGCACGTGTTCAAAAATTAGTAATATAATAAAGGAGAATCCATAAATTACAGAAAGGTTGTTATAAACAATTTAATTATTATTTTTTCTTATTTCCAAGAGGACCCCTCTTCTTTCATACTTTTCTCTTTATTAGTAAATTCTTTTATTAATTTTCTTTTTCAGGTTATTGGACTCTTTAGTGTAAGTAATTATTTATCTCCCATTGTATAGTAGAGTAAAATTTCAATTTTCCTTTTTCGTTTTATAACATCTTGCTTTCGAAAAAGTTAGTGAGTCGCCATCAGGGAGCGTGGAGGAGGCTCGCTGGACTTTTGTTTGATTAGGGTTTTTGGCAAGTGAGTAGGCATCGGTGACATGGCCTCCCCTAATTGGATGATGATTTTTCTCTCTCTGGTGGACTCATTTCATGCAATTCTTGAGAAGAGAGATATAAGACGTAATCCTGTGCATTAGATTACAAGAATAAAGAGAGATAAAATAGAATTTAAAGTCGTAGACATCACTCCTCCTATATAAACCCCTCTTTTGTGCCTTTTCATTTTATAATTCATTCCTTTCTTTTTCTTTGAATGTCTTAAGAGTCTTTTCTCTTTTGTCATGCTTTCTCTCTCATCTGTCTGAGTGTTTCACACTCACACACACTCTCTCTCTTTCTCTCACTAGAATTTTTACAAGCCTAGGGTTTCTCTTTGTTTCTCCCTTGAATTTCATTCGAACTTCTTCGAATTAATTCAAGATTCCTTTCTGGGTGTCCTTGAATTTTGATTTTCTGCGGAAAGGTGGTGTTTTTTCCTCAGCTGCAAAGAAATTTTTCTAGGTGAAAAAGTGGGTGTTGGTTTTGATCTGAGGTCTCGATTTAGGTGAAAGGTATGTTTTTCTCTTCATTTCTAATTGTTTTTTTTTTCAATTTGAGTTAATTTTTTTGGTTAATTTTACTTGCTTTTCAGTTTTTGTTGGTAGCTTTAGTAACTGGTTATTTTTTCATGACTTTTATTGAAAATAACTTATTGTGCATTTTTTGTGGTGTCATTTATTTACTTTTTATTTTTTTTTGTTCTGGTTGGTTTGTTTATTTTTTCTGTACTTGCTTTTTGGGTTTTGGTTTACTGTGGTTCTAGCTGAAGCTTTTTCAGTTGTTTTTGTCTATGGGATTTATTCTTCGGGGGTATCAAAATCATCGGCGGCTCGTAAAATCCTAATTTCGCTTTTGGACTACTTTTGGTTAGATCTGATAAGAATATAGCTGTGTTATAATGATTTTGATGTGAATTTTGGAACTCTTGATGAAGGTTTGTCTTTTTTATCTTTTCAATTTTAGCTTAGCAAAATTCTAAATTAGCTTTAAAATTTATTGGCATATGTTATATGGTTGATTTTTAAGGTTCATTGAGCTTGTTCTTCAATTGTAACGTCAACTGATTGAATGATAATTGATTGATGAAAAGAAGTTAATTTTTCACCCATTGAGAATTAGGGTTTCAAGAATTTGTTATATTAAAGGCTTTCACATTAAATGGTGTGTTAATCATGTCATTAAATATATTATATTGTATCATATATAGCTTTGAATTTACAGGTTTATACAAATTACACAGATGTCAATGATCTGTATATAGCTAGCTATCTATCAATCTTTGACATATTGGAGTTTCCATACAAGTAATATATATGTTTGTCATTTTCTCAAAATTTCTAATTGAAATTTCATCATATGTAGATGTACACATCAGTGGGAGGAGTTTGTCGTGATGAGGGAACTGATTCTGATACTAGTTTCAGTGTATCAAAATCACCGAGATCATTATTTATGCATATTGGGTCAATAACCATTGACCTTAATCTGCCAATTCCAGTTAAAGAGAAGGTAGAATGCCAGCATTTCTCCATACGGTTAGTCTCCAATCTCTACTTATGCTAATACTTATTGATCAATTTATTTTTGACTTTTTCTTTAATCTCTTTTATTCACTTAATTAACTAATTGATCTAAAATCAATCTTTACTTTTGTTATCTCACTTGCAGTATTAATTCCAACATGTGGATTGACTATCTTTGAATGATTTTATAATGGGTTGAATTGTTGTGAATTAACTGATGCATACCAAATCCCTCCATTTGCATTTACATTTTCCTTTCTCAAATTCATTACTTAACATTGTGTCATGATACTATAGTGAGGAAGTTCTCTTTCTTTATTCCGCGCATCGCTATTCATATCTAGATAAAAGATAAGGGGGTTCTGTGAAAGGATTCAATGTGCTCTGCTCAATTAAAGGTTTGATTTTTTCTTGATTCTAATTTTCAACAAAGAAAGTCAAGTGACTTTCTGAGATCATAACTAGTAGTTGAGTGATCATTTGAGAGATCAACTCCTCCATTAGATCGGATAAGGAAATAATATAATATACATACATACATATATATATATATATATATATATATATATATATATATATATAGAGAGAGAGAGAGAGAGCAAGAAAGTATTATCGAGTAGCTAGCCAAATCCTATTTTCTCCATGGTTTTTAAGATTCCGAAATATATTTGTTGGTCATTTTTTTTATGACACAAAGGATATGTTGCTGAGATGAGAAACAAGGACATGAAAATTTCTTCACCTTTTGGATCAAGCAAGAACCCCGAGAAGCAACTTCCTCCTCTAGATGTTTCAAAATTTAAGCGGCGGCGGTGTGATGGGTGCCTCGCAGAGATTGGAGCTGATCATGAAAGTCCAGGAGATGGAATTGGTGATGCGTCTATGCTCATAGGATCTACTACTGGGCCAATATATATTTTCAGAGATGAAACATATGTCGACGGGTGCAAAGGAGGACAAAAGCAAAGAGATCATGAATGATGTTGCGTATACTAGTGACAATGAGGTCATCTCTGGCCATGGAAACGTAACAAAGCGATATGCAATGTGTTAGAAAATAAGACTCGCCAAAGCGGTATATATATATATATTATATTCTTTAATATTTCTAGTGGTATGATATATACATAGTGCTATTTGTTTAGTTTTTCTCAACTTGAAGTATGTTTTTTCTTTTGTCCCCATTTAACTCTTTAGGTGATGGAACTAGATCACAAGGTGTTAGAATTGAAGAGCTTGGCAGTCCAGCTACAGAGGTGATAGTATCTAAGCAATGTTCAACTCGAGAAATAGAAACAAACAGCCCAGGTAATTTAATTAAGAGCATTGTTAGGGCATTTGTCACTACCATCTTTAGATTTTGTACTTGTAGAATTGACAATGGTGCTTTTTCTTTTGAAAACAGTTGCTAAGTTGTTGAGCATCAGTACAAATACTAAGCCAATTCCCTCAAATGATGGGCAGAGAACCACTTTAGATCAAATTGAAGTACTCGGTAGAAAAGAGGAGGTACTTAATATGAGCAACATGAAGTCACGTGAATTACCTTCTCTTGGATCGAGAAAGGGCACTGCAACATCTAAGGGAAGTGATGCAAATTTGGCAGAAAATAGTCTGTGTGATTTGCGTGAGGATATTGCAAATCATCTACCGCGACGTCGAAAAACTCCAAAAGTGCGGTTGATGGCTGACTTGTTGAGTGGGACAGACTATTTGGACAAAAGTTGTGCTAATACTATGCCCATGGTGCCTTCTGAGCCAGATACAGTTGTTACACCTAAAGATAAGGTATCCTTGCTTGAGGATGTAGGAAGGGGTATCAAGATTTCTCAGAAGAAGAGGAATACAACTCAAGAAGATGGTTGCAGGTCAGGGATGAACTTAGATGGTAAGATGGATAAAATATTGAAGGCATTTAATCAAACTAAAAAAGATGAGAGGAGTTCCATAGAAATTGAAGTTATTGATTCACATCCAGAAGAAAATGGATCTGATAGAGAACAACATCTACAAAGTGGTAGCAAAACTATGAAGGTGAAGCACAAAAATGGTAAGGAATCTGGAGTAAGTAGAAATAAATATAAGAAGGATCAAGTAGTTGGTGGATATTTTGTTCAAATTCCCTTGGAAGGGCAAAATAGTGGTCTGGGCACTAACGGACACGGTGCTAATGTTCTCTTACAATCATCACATAATTCTATAAGTACCGAAAAAGTGGAACATCATTTGAGGAAATATAATGAATCAATCCATGGAAAAGAAAGGGACTCTGGTTTGAATTGGAACAACAATAAGTTACTCGAATTTAAACATGCCTCTTCTCATATGAATGTGTCTCCAGATAAGAATTTGCCAAGAGAAAGTTTATCAAACGGGAAAGATGTTGCACAGATGCCGATTGGTATGGGAATGGTGATGACTTCTCAGCTAGAAAAGGAGTTATCTTTTAAAAAGAAGTTAGAACAGCCTTTAAGCAGCTTCAGGGATGCTCAGAAACTTGTTGAAAATGACACAATCCAAAGTAAGAGCATAACAAATTGTCCATTGACTCTCCAGAAGGACAATACTCTAAGGTCAAATGTGTCTGAACTAGGTCAATCTGGGAAAGGAGTGAACTCTCTAGTAAGACAATCAAATTTGTCTGAAACAGATCAATATTTTAGGAAACGGGTGAACCTTCTTGTAAGACAGCCAAATGTGGATGAAACAAATCAATATTTGGGGGGAAGAATGGACCCTCTTGTAAATATGGCCGAAGCAGGTCAATATTCGAGGAAAAGAGTGAACCCTCTTGTAAATGTGGATGAAACAACTCAATATTCAAGGGAAGGATTGAACCCTTTTGTAAATACTGCTGAAATGGTTCAATATTCAAGGAAAAAATTGAACCCTCTTGTAACACAACCAAACATGGTTGAAACAGGTCAATATTGGAGGAAAGGAATGGACCCTCTTGCAAGAAAGGCAAATGTGCTTGAAACAAATCAATATTTACATAAAGGAGTGCACTCTCATTTAAGACAGCCAAATTTTTCTGAATTAGGTGAACCTTTGAGGAAAGAAATGATTGACCTTAACCAGGGAATTGACCTTAACCAGTTGCAAGAGATTGAGAGCTCTCCAAATCTGCTTCATCAAGAAAATCTTCAAATTCAAAATTCAATGGTATTGGATTTTGCTTATCTTAGTATTAGTTTTAAGAATTTTCACTTTTGCTGGATAATTTGTTTCCTACGCTCATCCCCTTTACACCTTTCTATATTTTTTATTATTGTGGTTAAAGAATAAGTCACCATTAGCAAATTCCTTAAAATGCATCTAAGAGATATTGCTTTTATTTGGTGTACTCAGGTTAAAAGTAAAGCTGATAGCTCTCATAGTTCTTAGTGTAGTTCTAACCTGCTAATAAATAGGATATTGCCTTGAAACTATAATCAAAAGAATGATAAGTTTTTACAATTGTTGTTACCTAAAACTTATTGACTAATATCCACAGTTTCTATAATGTGAGAAGGGTAAGCTTTTCCTCAACTTTGTTCTTGTAATGCTAAAACAGTGATGGTGAAGGGACTACATGCTGAATTAAAATTCTGAACTTTAAGAGGCATTATCATAGCGTCTAATTGGTGTAAGTATGCATTTCTTTTTTACTCTGAGTTTACTTGGCTTGTGTTTTATGTATTTGCTACTTGTCAATTATTATTAATAGATATTACTGACTAAAGTGGAGTTCAATAAAAAGTATCTCACTTATGGTTCAAAATTTATGTTTTCAAGTTCTAAATTTATTCGATGCAACTTATTTTCTCAAGTTTTGTCTTGTCAATTCAATGGGATTTACTTGCAGGAAACGCCTTGCCCTAGAAGAAACATAAACCTTAATGAAGTTCAAGGTCATTCATATGTAACTAAACTGCAGAATGATCAATGGCCTATGAATGTTATGGAAAAAGGACCATCAAATTATGTACGACCTATGGGTATTGTAGAGATGTTGATCAGGAATCAACATGAAAGGATTCATCCCCAAACCCAAAGTAATTGGAGGATTGGAACAAATGAAAATGGAGTACTTACATGGTTAAATCCTGGATCTACCAGTTTCTATCCATTTTATGCAGATGATGTTGGAGCACTCAGAGGTAATACACCCCATTTATCTAATGTTAAAGTGAATAGTGCTGAGATAATTCAAGATAAAGAGAAGAAGTTCGGACTACTCGACACTAATACACAAAGTCAGCAAAAACCATCAATAGAAGTGCAAGTTTATGCTCCTGTCCCCACTGGATGGGGGTTACAGCATGGCAAAGGATCAAATCTTTTACGGTTTCCTGCTACACAAAGAATATTGTTTGGAAATGATAATCCACAAAACTATGTCAATCAGGAAAATCACAAATTGATTCATGGACAAAGCCCTGGCTCACTTCAGAAAGGGAGGACTATCAGTGACATAAAGAGTAATACTGTGGATTTAAAAAGTTGGAATGAGTGGTCGCAAACTTCAAAGAAAGCAGCAGGAAAAGAGCACATCAACAAAGGTATAGGGTCTTCAAATCTTTATTCTAGTGAGGGCATGCCAGAAACACTCAAACTTCAAGAGAGATCTTTTTCCCCTTGCAACAACCATCCATTGATTTACATGGATGGAAAGCAAAGTATCTTCAATGGGTCATTTTTGCCACATCATCTGATGAAAGAGTTCTCTGGTGTTCATATGGATGGTTTCACTGTAGTTCAAAGCTCCGGACAACCCGTTCCTTACTTTAATGGTAAGCTTGAATTCTCCACAAATCCATATGATAATTGTTGAATTTATTTTTTCACACAAATGAATGATATCCTAAAAGATTGTTGATTTTGTAGATCAAGTATCTCTCAGACAAGAGAAGAAATAAAAACTGCAGCAGGCTGTGTCTTCAAGTGGCCTCCTGCACACCACCAGTAAGGAAGAGTCGAGAGGATTCATTAGTGGTGCATCAAGTTCAAATTTTGTTCCACTGCAGGAGGATAATGTTTCCAAATCATTGTACATGAGGAGCCCTGTAGATGTATTGCCTGTCAGTAGCATTCCTAAAAAGGATCCTCCTTGCCTTTTCAACCAAAACCCTGCTGACATTGCGGAAGCCGATGATGAAAGGTACTTGAGAAGTGTAGAGGATCAAAGAATTCGAGACAAAAGCTCATTGCAGGAGAAATCTGGAGTTGTTAATGTGGATGGGCGAAAGAGGCAGAGGACAAAATAAAGGCTTGGGAGAATGCCAGTTGTTACTTTGAAGAGTCAACTCTGCTAGGACAATGGTTGCTTAATTTGGTTATATAATGATTTTTTCCCTTTATGTTCTTGAGACATCAGACTGAGTTTACTGCTTGGTTTACCAGCAGATAGTTTTTTTTCAGTTTTAAATAGAAATAGTTTTGAATTTTAAGGAAATGCATTTAGAGATACAATCTTGATACTAATACAAGAAACTGTAGCTCTTGTTCCAACTACTATCTATGGTGAGTACTAAGAAACTTGTGTTTATCATTTGAGAATCAAGATTGTAATATTTTGGTGTTAAAGGTTCTATTTCCTCAAACTTTATAATTCTAATGTCCTTTCTTTCTATAACCTAAGATCAATTAAGTACCTTGTAATTTACAAGGACTTTTACTCCTTCCCCAGTTATAATTTTCTAAATTTTCACATCTCTCGTCAAATAATTAATAAACTATTATTTCATTAAATGAGATGGTGACCAAATTCAAATTATTATTTCTTGAAATATCTTATCCCTAAATACGTATAGGATATTGGCACAAATAGGATGTTTCGGGTCCCCGTTAAGAAGATTTTTTCAAGAATAAATTTGCGATCAAGTATTTGTAAAAAATTCTAGAGAATCCCCGACAGGAACAGGGGTAAAATATTACTTATCAATTCCGATGAACCAAGTAGCCTTTTCCAAGACCCTGTATTTGCAAATAATTGTCAATCCAATCGAAGTGGCTATTGGATTGTTTGAGCTGAAGTTGAAAAGATAGAGATTGGTTAAACCAATAGATTGGTCAATTCCTTAACCCTGTCCAAAGCTTGCTTCAGTGCTTGGGTAAAGATGAGTTAGGTCAAGATAGCTAAATGATGGGTCATAATCAAACCTACCTAATTTGACTTAATTTTTATATAAATTTACTTAACCAAATATCCACAACTAAGTCTTCATAAATATTTCATATTATAATATTTTATAAATTTATCTT
>JACEIK010001396.1:153572-164979 GCA_018107945.1 Datura stramonium
AACTAATCGCTTAAGGGAGAATAAGATTGATTGGCTATGCTTGTTTTATTTTATTTTCATACACTTTTTCTATTCAAAATAAAATAACACTATTTTCTTTAAACTATTCAGGAATATAGGCTCGGATCTAGACACGGAACCTAGAACCATAAATGGCTCAAAGTCAACCTATGGCATGCACATGATAACTAAAAATCAACATAAGCAAAGCTGATAACTAAATTCTGAAATAGCGGAAGTTTGAATAACAACACATCTAGCCAACGGTAGTATCATAACACTGAATCTGAAGCTGAATACAAAAATTTGTGTCTGAAAAGTCTCTACTAACTTATGAGATGCTGAGACAAGCCCCATCTATCTCTAAGTCTGAAACAAACTGACATAACAATACTGAAAGATAGATGTCTTCAGAGGATGAGGACTTACCCTAGGCGAGAGAAGAACTAACGGCGTGTCTGAGTCTGATAGCTAGGACCTGCATTATGAAACGATACAACATAGAGTATGCGGTCAATACTTGAACTGTACTGAGTATGCAAGGTAAGTAAAAAAGATTGAGTAAGTATAAACTGAAATCATGTACATCATAAATAACAATATCATAAGATTTAAGAGTAAGGACTGAATGCTGATATCTGAAAACATAAATAGACATAAACTAGATCTCATTACTGCATTGAATGACCCAAAGCTAAAACTGAGATTCTTAAGTAAAAACTAATAACCTGATCATTGGGTCAAACCTGCAGAAAACATAACATCATAACTGATAAACATGCATAGCTAAGATCATGAGGAACAATGGGATACTCATCATACAACGACACAATCACGATAGAGCTTGCGTGATCCCAACTATTACACTTAAGTGGGAAGATCCATCCAAAGCCTTGTCAGGGCTAAGGGAGATACCATGATATCAATATCAAGCTAAAGGGCTATTCAGGGAAGGGGAAGCTCACAAGGAAGGTGCCAAAGTAAAATGTGAAATCCTACGTTGGTACATAGTTCTGAGACTTGAGGTTTTCATGAACCCCTAGCCTACTCGGTCCTAGACACTGCTCCCAAAACAGGCAAGGTGCTCTCCATCATTTTTCAATGAAGCTGAAACCATCATTTTCAATGAAGCTGAAAATGAAATTACATGCATATTCTGAAATCTGAATATGGGGAGTCCTGACTCCAAACATACCATAAGCTGAAAATGGGAGTATAGAATCCAAGACCATATAGTAAGCTGATTTATAGAACTAAACTGAATCATGAAAACATGCTAAATATAAGTGAGATTACCCAAAATTTGAAGATCATGCATACTTGAAATAGACTTCACTAATCAAAATCATAGATTCATAATCTGTTAACATACATACATGCTAGTTCCTCATACTTGAAATCATCCATCATAAACTAACTTTTTTCATGAACTTGCATAATTGGGCATAATCTTCTAAAATTTGAAAACATGAATTTATAATCAATTAGTACATAAAATCTGCCCATGAATCTTAAAACATGCTTTGAAATATGAAGAAAATTGACCAATAAATAAATCATAGAGAATTTCATAAATTTGGGTTAAAACCCTATAGGATCATACACTTGAATTTATGAACTTGAGGAGAAATTTGGGCATGAGAGTGAAAGAAAACTCTTATTCATGGCCTACATACATGGGTAAACTGATTATTAACTTGAATTTGAAAGCCCAAGAGATTTGGAGAAGAATTGGAGGATTCTAAGCTTGATCTTCAATGGAATCCCTTAAACTTCATGAATGGGAATTGAATGAATTAGAATAGGTTAAACTCCCTTAATACACTTCTTTTAGGGCTAAAAACTGACATAGTTTAGGACCTAGAAGCTTAGAATTTACAAAAACACCCTTACTAATTTTGCAGGAAAACTGTCACTGCCAGTCCCAACGAGGGACTTGACGACTCATCGTCATCATTGGAAAAATATAGTTTTACTGAACTGCTTCAAATGATGACTGACATGATTAGTTGTTAACAGGGAAGACAACTCGTTACTTTCCTTTCGTTGACACCACTGCAAGTCTCACACTATCCAACCAATGATCGACTTGATGAGTCGTGAAGTGGCACCACGACTCGTCCCTTCACCCGTTAAGTCCTCCTGAAAAACTCCCTAATTCCCAACTCTGCACCTCCCAACGAGGGACTCAACTATTCATTGAGGGTTATGATGGGTCGTTCCTTGACCCATTGCCACTGCAACTTCTCAACATAGCACCACCCAACGGGCCACTAAAAGATCCGTTATGTTACCTAATGGGGCACTTGAAGAGTAGTTCTGTGACCTAGTGCATACTTTCCTTCTTTCTCAGATTCAACTCACGAGCCTGATCTTAGGGGCTTTCGGGGTATTCAATATCCCCCCTGTTGCTAAACATACTGAAAAGCTAGGGAAAGGAACTACAATCCCAATTACTGGATATCTGGAACTAAAAACTGACGAAGTGAATGACTCCAAACTGATATATATGACTGAACTGAATTTATGAAGCACACATACATGTACTGACATGAGAGGAATTGAGAGACATAAACTAAACATGAAACTGGATAGAGTACTAAGGAGGAAACTGATACCTCATGTTGAAATTGAGTCGGAAGGGAAAGGTGCGGGTATTTACCCATCATATCTGCTTCGGCTTCATACGTAGCTCCCTCAAAAAGTTGATTTCTCCATAGAACCTTTTACTGAAGCTACTTTTTTGTTCCTCAACTTCTGAACCTGACGATCAAGGATCTCAACGGGAAACTCCTCATAGCTAATATTATCCTTCACACGTATGCTCTCCACCGGGCAACTAATGCCCGGTCACCAATGCACTTTTTTAACAATGATATATGAAAAACTGGATGCACCGAGCTCCAACTCATAGGCCACCTTGCCAACACACCTCACAATCCCAAAGGGACAAACATATCAGGGACAAAGCTTCTCTTTCTTTCTGAACCTCATCACCCCCTTCATGGTAGATACCTTCAAGAACACCCAACCATCAACTTCAAACTCGAGTTCTCTCCTCCTCACATCAACATAGAATTTTTGACGACTCTGAGCTGTTTTTAGCCTTTCTCTAATAAGTTGAACCTTCTCCATAGCCTCATGAACTGAATCTGGCCCTGTCAATGTAGCTTCACCTACCTCGAACCATCCAATAGGGGATCTACATCTCTGCCCATAAAGAGCCTCAAACGGAGCCATATGGATACTAGAGTGGTAACTGTTGTTATAGGCAAACTCGATAAGAGGTAAATGATCATCCCAACTACCTTTGAAGTCAATCACACATGCTCTCAACATATCCTCAAGAGTTTGAATGGTCCGCTTAGCCTGACCATCTGTCTGTGGGTGAAAAGTTGTGCTAAGCTTGACCTGAGTACCAAGTCCATCTGAAATGATCTCTAAAATTGCAACGTGAACTGAGTACCTCTGTCTGAATGAAGAACAAGGGAACTCCATGCAAACGAACTAACTCTTGAATGTACAAATTAACATAATCCTCTGCTGAGTTGGTAGTTTTGACAAGTAGAAAATGGGATGCTTTCGTCAATCTGTCTACAACCACCCAAATAGAGTCATACTGTCAACTTGTGCGAAGTAACCGTGTGATGAAATCCATATTGATCTCCTTCCACTTCCAAGTGGGGATACAGATGTATTGTAACACTCCTCCTGGTCTTTGATGCTCCACTTTCACTTGTTGACAATTCGGATACTTAGCCATAAACTCCTATATGTCCTTCTTCATGTCATTCCACCAATAGACTTCTCGTAGGTCACAGTACATCTTGGTGGCACCAGGATGGATAGAATACCATGAGCCACGAGCCTCATGCAATATCTGCTCCCTCAAGTCATCAACGCCCGGAACACACAAACGACCCTGATAATGAAGCACACCATCTCCCCCTTGGGAGAATACCTCTACCTTATGATGTTGAACCGTTTATTTAAACTTCACCAAAATAGGATCCTCATCTTGTCTAGCCTTGACCATAGTCACCAAAGAAGATTCTGAACCATTCTGAATAACGACACCATCATCTGTCGCATCAACAAGTCGAACCCCTAATTGTGCAAGCCGATGCACATCTTTTACGAAATATTTCCTTCCATCTTCCACATGAGAAATACTCTCCATGGACAGCCTATTAAGGGCATCCTCCACTACATTGGCCTTGTCCGGATGATAAAGGACACTCATGTCATAGTCCTTGAGGAGCTCTAACCATCTTATTTGTTGCAAATTCAAATCCTTCTGGGTGAACACATACTGTAGGCTCTTGTGGTTTGTAAACACATCCACAAAGACCCCATACAAATAGTGCCTCCAAATCTTCAATACAAACACCACTGCTGCCAATTCCACATCATGCGTCGGGTAATTTTTTTCATGAGTCTTAAGTTGTCTAGAGGAATATGCAATGACCTTACCATGCTACATCAACACACACCCAAGACCAACCCTAGAGGCATCACAATACACAACGAATCCATCTATACCCTCAAGTAGGGTCAATACTGAGGCTGAAGTGAGTCGAGTCTTTAACTCTTGAAAGCTCTTCTACAGGAATCCGACCACTGAAATTTGACCTTCTTCTGAGTCAACTTAGTCAACAGTGCTGCAATGGATGAAAATCCTTTAACAAACCTCCTGTAATAGCCATCTAAACCTAAGAAACTCCTAATATCTGAAGAACTAATTGGTCTAGGCTAATTCTTTACAACTTCAATCTTTTGAAAGTCCACCTACACACCCTCACTCGGACACCACATGGATCAAAATGCTATAGAGTCCAACCAAAACTCACACTTGTTGAATTTAGCAAACAGCTGGCGTTCCTTGAGAATCTGTAGCACAACCCTCAAATGGTTGGCATGCTCCTCCTCGCTCTGGGAGTATATTAGAATGTCGTCTATGAAGATAATCATGAACATGTTAAAATATCGATTGAACACCTTGTTCATCAAATCCATAAAAGTTGAGGGAGCATTCATTAGTCCAAAAGATATAACTACAAACTTATAATGACCATATAGAGTTCGAAAAGCTATCTTCGGGATGTCACTCTCCCTTAATACACTTTTTTCAGGACTTAAAATGATGGATTTACAAAAATACCCTTACTAATTTCGCAGGAAAACTGTCAGTGCCAGTCCCAATGAGGAACTGGACGAGTTGTTACCCAACTGGACGACTCGTCGTCATCAGTGGAAAAATCTACTTTTACTGAACTGCTTCAACTAATGACTGGCATAAAGAGTCGTTAATAGGGATGACAATGTTACTTTTATTTTGTTGACACCACTATAAGTCTCATAGTATCCAACCAATGATCAACCTGACGAGTCATGAAGTGGCACCATGACTCGTCCCTCTACCCGTTAAATCCTCCTGAAAAACCCCCTTATTCCCAACTCTGCACCTCCCAATGAGGGACTCAACGATTCATTGTGGGTCATGACGGGTTGTTCCTCGACCCGTTACCACTACAACTTCTCAACACAGCACCACCCAATGAGCCACTAAACGATCCGTCAAGTTACCTAACAGGTCACCTGACAAGTCATTCTATGACCTGGTGTGTACTTTCTTGCTTTCTCAGATTCAACCCATGGGTCTAATTAGAGGATTTTGGAGTATTACAACTTAACCAAATATCCACAACTAAGTCTTCATAACTATTTCATATTATAATATTTTATAAATTTATTTGCTTGTATAGTGATAAAGTTTAAAATCCTAAAGTAAAGAAAGGAAAAGAAGGACTGACTAATCACTTAGGGAGAATAATATTGATTGGTTATGCTTGTTTTATTTTATTTTCACATACTTTTTCTATTCAAAAGAAAATGATACTATTTTCTTTAAACTATTTGGTTGAAGGTTGGATAGTGTTGAGTTGAGTTTGATATGAATTTAGGTTATTTAATGGGTTAACTTTAGACTACCTTTTGTCATGATAACATTAAAGATGTACTTAACTTTATCTATCTATCTATCTATCTATCTATCTTTATCTCTATCTCTATCTCTAAAACAATATTCTTACAACGACTAATTCCTGCTCGTGACTCAATTTTCGGCCCATGGAGCCACTAGATGATTGTATCCCAACATGTCTGGGGACTTAAAATCTCCCCAACACTAGTGTTATCTCCTCCACTAAAGATACCTGGCAAAAATTTCGTTATGCTACTGCTATTGCTACAACATCAAAACCCAATTCACCTCCAAATCATCCATCGGTGATTGCTAGTATTTCAATTTACAATAACATGTCAGGTGTTATTTTCAAAATTAAAGGCTATAATAGAGTTATGGAAGACTGCAAGTTCTTAATGTTGAAGGCTTGTATTCAAATATGTAAAACAAGAACAGAATAACATCCGAGTCCACAAAATTCACTGTGTGTTCTTAAAAATTTTAATTCCCTCACTGTATTCGAGGTTTTGGATTACTTCCTCCCAAAATAAAATGGATTAACCTGTTAATGGTGTAGCAGTACCTCAAATACCAATAACTTCGTCGAACTCGAAGAATGACAACGAATCACACACTAGACTCGAATTTTGATTTTTCAAAATATACAGAATGATCTTTAAATTTGCTAGAAAAAGTCTTGAAAAAAAATACTTCAAAAATAAAGGAAAAATGCCTTTATTTATAGCCAAAGATCTGAAGTGAAGGGGTGTGAAGATACCTGTTCAGATGGTATCTGTTCGGAATGGCTACCATTGGAAAAGAAACTTTTCAACTTTCTCTTCCCTCCAATTCATTTCTCTCCATTTCCCAATTCACACTCATCACTTAACTCCAACAATCCTCCATATGAATGGGGAATGACTATATAAAATAATTCATATGCATGAAAAACTATGTGATTCATAAGCAAGAATTAATTTCATCTGGATAAGTGAGTTTTCCTTTGAACTTTCCATAGTGAACATATATCGGATATACTTGGTCAATCGGTAGATTTGATATCTTTGAACCATTGAGCTTTGATGTATACCTATACATCATAAGTCATACAATTAATCCTTTAACCGTCTTAGGTTCTCATTGTTTTGTTCGTTTCATCCATGAACACAACCTGATTTCGTAAGTGCGTAGAGAATTGTCCTTAAAAAATTCTCCTTGAAGAAGCTTACAGTTCACACTTATATAGGTGATTCCAAAATGTGTTATCCTGTAGATACACCATTTGACATACCCCATTTCAAACTTAGAAATCATTAAAAAGTCTTTAATGCTTTACCCTTGTTACTGAACGTTGTCTCATCACGAGAATGGACCAAAAGTTATTTTGACAATGTTAAACTGTCATCAATGACTTTATTTGATCTCTTGAACCTAGATCTTGGGATCTCCAGTCTTCTAGGTAGAGTTACCGCCACGATGACTTGTCCTCGGGCATAGTCCTATTTCCTTCAATGATCTTTCAACCGCCTCTCTAGAGGCCTTTTGTAAGTGGATCCGACACATTATCTCTTGAATTTACATAGTCAATTGTGATAATTCCACTAGAGAGTAGTTGTCTAACGGTGTTATGTCTCTGTCGTATGTGATGAGACTTTTCGTTATACATTACACTTTCAGCCCTTTCGGTTGCCGCTTGGCTATCACTATGTATACATATTGGTGCCAACAGTTTATGCCAGAAGGAATGTCCTCTAGGAAATTCCTGAGCCATTCAGCTTCTTCACCAGCCTTTTTTAAAGCTATGAATTCAGACTCCATTGTAGAACGAGCAATACATGTTTGTTTGGATGACTTCCAAGACACTGCTCCTCCACCAATGGTAAACACATTCCCACTTGTGAATTTTGTTTCAGTTGATCTGGTGATTCAATTTGCATCACAATATACTTCAACAACCATTGGATACTTGTTGTAATGCAAAGAAAAGTTTTGATTATGTTTTAAATATCCCAAAACTCATTTCATAGCCATCCAATGACTCTGATTGGGATTACTTGTGTATCGATTAAGTTTACTTATTGCACAAGCTATATCTGGTCGTGTACAGTTCAAGATGTACATCAGACTTCCCAATACTCTTGCATAGTCCAATTAAGACTTACTTTCACCTTTGTTTTTTGAAAGAGCAAGATTCACATCAATTGGTGTCTTTGCAATTTTGAAATCCAAATACTTAAATTTTTCAAGTATTGTTTGGATATAATGAGACAGAGACAATTCTAGACCTTCAGGAGTTTTGTGGATCTTAATTCCCAATATGAAGTCAGTGACTCCTAGATCTTTCATCTCAAACTTACTAGCAAGCATACACTTGGTTGCATTTATATTAGCAATGTTCTTACTCATTATCAACATGTCATCCACATATGGACAAACAATGATGATTTGATTTTGAGTGTTCTTAATGTAAACACATTTATCACACTCATTAATCTTGAAACCATTTGACAACATAATCTGGTAAAATTTGCATGCCATTGTTTGGGTGCTTGTTTTAGTCCGTACAAGGACTTTACAAGTCGGGAAACCTTCTTTTCATTTTCAGGAACTACAAACCCTTCATGTTGTTCCATGTAAATTTATTTCTCCAAATCTCCATTTAAGAAGGATGTTTTCACATCTATTTGATGGATTTCAAGACCGTATACGGCGGCTAATGCTATTAACACCCGAATGGATGTAATTCTGGTTACCGGTGAGTACGTATCAAAGTAATCAAGACCTTTTTGTCTAAACCCTTTGATAACAAGTCTTGCTTTGTATTTGTCAATAGTGCCACCATCTTTAACTTTTCTTTTGAAAATTTATTTACAACCTAATGGTTTGTTCCCTGGAGGAAGGCCATTTAATTCCCATGTATGGTTATTCATTATGGATTCAATTTCACTATTGACTGCCTCTTTCCAATATTGGGCTTTCGAAGAAGTCATAGCTTATTGAAAAGTTCGAGACTCATTTTCCAACAAAAATATTAGAAAATCTGGTCCAAAAGAAGTAGAAGTCCGTTGACGTTTGCTACGTCTTAAATTCTCCTCATTAGGAACACCTTCCTTTGTCTCTTCCTGAGGTCTTTTAGATCCTTCGCTAGATGACTCACAATTCTGTTTATACGGATATATATTTTCAAAGAATTCAGCATTGTTTGATTCCATTACTGTATTAACATGTATTTCAGGATTTTCTTATTTATGAACCAGAAATCGATATGCTTTATTATTTGTAGCATATCCTATGAAAACACGATCAACGGTTTTAGGTCCTATCTTAACCCTTTTGGGTTTAGGAACTTGTACCTTAGCCAAAACCCCACACTTTCAAAAATCATCAAAACTTCTCTTTTAGAGGAAAATCATAGTTCATAAAGTCGCTAAAACTACTCTTGTAGAGGAAAACTCATAATTCATAAAATCATTGAAACTTCTCTTTTAGAGAAAAATCGTAGTTTGTAAAATTGACACTTTTCATAAGAGGACTTATGGAACTCATAGAAGGATCAGAAGGATATAGACATACCTAGGGACTTATGGAGTAATCAAGAATGATCATAAAACATATGTAGAAACTTATAGAATTTTGAAACCATTCATCATAGACATAACGTTCTTGACCTTAACCGTAACAACTCAAGAACAAGGAGAATTTCATAAGTAAATCCTTAAGAGAAATCATCAAACTCTAACTTTGAAGGAATTTCGTATCTTTCATGATTTCATAATTTTGTGCAAAAAAATCATAAAATTCTTGAAAAGAATGTATCATAGAGGATGAGAAACATCATAGGAAAGTCTTGAATTTCATAAAAATCAATAAGATCATGGAATCATATTTTCATCATAACTCTAACTCATACACGAAGGAAATGCTCATAGACATGAATAAGGTAGCGCGGAAAAGAACAATAAGGTTTCCACACGTAGAGATAGCCTTACATACCTTATCCTTGGCCTCCCAATAATCATCGCGAAGAAACAATCCCTTTATGACGTCAATCTACAGTAATTATATGAATAGGAACTACAATCAACACCTTAACGATGAATTTCAAGTCATAGAGGCATTTCATCAAATACATGGAGGGCATAGGATATTCGAGCTTCCTATGGGTGGGGTGTACTAACACCCACCTCTTTCTACCGCCCTTTACAATATGCATAACCATTTCAAGTTCAACCAAAATAACCACATCCATCCCCAACACCAAAATTGTCCCATAACCCTAACCCATGGGTCATCACATGAACTCATGGCTTCCTAGCACCATCCCATGAGTTCTGACCTTAGAACATCCCTAAAAAGTGAAAATAATACTCATACAAGATTTTTGGAAAGTTACTTACCTTGGAAGAAAAATTCGTATTAAAGATTCCAAGTCTTTAACCTATAAATTGTTCTTGATCTTTCTAGAGAAGAGAGATAATTTTTGATGTTAGAATCATGAAGAAATTCATGAATTTATGTTGTAATAGATTGGAGAATGCTTACCTATCCTTAGGAGGGTTATGGAGAGCTTTTGGAGCTGTTGGAGATGAGTTGAGGCGAAGAAATAAGGAAGTGAATCCAAAATTTCATTTTTAAATTGGGGTGGAAGTCATGTTTTACGGAAAAATATGCATTTCGTGGTCAATCTGCGGGTCGCGCTTCCCAAGGCGCTAACCATGGTTTGTCCCACATTTTTGACCCTTATAATGACCGGTCATTGTTGTGCTTCGCGTCCAATCCACAGCCCGTGCTTCCCAAGGTGTTGGCCGAGTTTTTGTCCCATGGTTCGCAATAGCTAGACAGTGCTTCAGAAAAATGCTCATAACTTTTTACTCTGAACTCCGATTGATGCAAGGTCGGATGCGTTGGAAAAAAAATTCAAAGGGCTTTAATTTGATGAGTTGAATCACCCAAAAATACTTCTTAAATTGGGATCTATGGTCGTTTAAAGTTGACCCTTATTCATAAACTTCACATACTCTTCACTCTTCTCTTTGTAGATGTTTCCCTTCTCACAACGGTCAACATTCAGCCCGTACTTTCCATGTAGCCCGTACTTTCCATGTACGCTATGTATATGGATTCATATCTAGTAATAGTAGTTTCCAAGTGTTACATCTCATTTACAGTTTTGGTATGGTCTGTGCTCTTACCCGCTCTTGGCGAAAGTCACAACAATCGACCCCGTTCAATTTCTTACCAACTCCAAACTTCCTTAACAAATGGTAGCTCATGATTGACTCATCCAAACACTTAATATTCATCAAAAATTTCTCGGGTTAGTCTTAACCACATACATAAAATGATTCAAATCTTAGTACAACGGTACAATGTGTTACAATTCATCTATAAAAATATAGATATTTTAGTTTACATATATAAATTTAAATTGATTAATTTGTA
>JACEIK010001396.1:175169-185415 GCA_018107945.1 Datura stramonium
TAAAAAGGGAAGTTAAGCATTATTTTTATAATAGTGCATGTTGCACGATTTAATACTACCACAAAATGGGGAGATGTGACTCTCACGTTGAAAGAAACACATGACAAAATTAAAATAAATTATATGCACCTCAAAATAAATGAAATATTATCGGTGAAGTAGTTTTATAAAAAATTTTGTTGCACGATGGAGCAGTAGTAAAATTTTTTAAAAATATTTTATTCAAAATTGTTACACCCCGTAAGATGTTAGTGGTTAGTGTGCGTGCACATGGATTTGTGACGAGTAATGAGAGTTTGACGTGTGCTGGAAGACACTCGGGGGCAGGGTCGGGCGAGGCCAGGCTTCGAGGGGCCAGCGCGACGCGCCCACCTACCTGCGCGCTGGGCAGGGCGACACGCCAGGCATTCCAGCACCCTGGGAGGCGCGGCGCGGCAGGCATCTGGGCGCGTTGGGCAGCGCAGGGCGCCATCCCCTGCCACCGCATATGCCTATATATATATGAGCGGCCAATTTAAATCATTTCAAATACTCCCTCGGCCAGAGAAGAGAAGAGATGAAATTTTCATCCTAATTTCGTCAAATTACACTATCAAACGCTGTCCAAGCGCAAATTAACTTCGAGTAACAAGTTCTAGGCCTACGAAAAGCATTTATAAGGAGTTATTTCTTGAAAATTCACTCGGTATACTGGAACCCCACTGAGTAAAAGTTGTCAAAATTACTCCAAATTGAATCCTAAACGGCCACAAGCATTAGGTAAGCATTTCTCCCTTCTTAACTCTCGAGAAACTGTGCGTTTTCGGCCGAGTTATTCAAAGTTAAATTATAGTTAATATTATTATAAAAAGATATCGTTATTTGTCGAATTTAGTATTGAAATTAGCCTTATTCTCTCATCATAACAGCTGTAGTTGGGTGGAACCCCCGGTTATAGGTTAAAACTCAGCATTCGAGGTATGTTAAGGCGAATTCCTTCGGCAAGTTATTCCTGTCGTATAGTAATACGACCTAAATCCTTGTAAGAAATCTATAAGCATGTATATTGTGGTTAGCTGCTACCGTTAATTTGAGATTAGCGTTTTCTATTTAGATTGGGACTGACCCTATCCTATATAGCCTTCCGTTGACCAACCTCAGTGTTACTAGCTGTGTTGTCGCCTTAGGGGCTATATGGATCGCTCCAAGGAGCTATACATTGTCCCAAGGGACTATACTCAGGGCCAAGGGCCATACTACAGTCCATCCATGGCTGAAATTCTATTTTTATGTCGTATCGGCATCACTGACCCTCGTCGAGCCTTCTGTGCCCAAGGTGCAGTTATAGGAGTCCTCCGGACTCAAACACAACTACAGGAGCCGAGCAGACTCACTTGCAGACCCAGGGGCTAGGTAGGCTAGCTATAGTTACTTCTTGACTCATTTTGATCTTGTTAGGCGTATATAGATTGAAGTGTTCTCGTCAGGGCTTATGGGGGTACCAAGCGGATTATTCTATGTTGGTTGTACCTTCCGAGCTTATGGGAGGCCAGGTAAGGTTCTTTTTTGCATTACTTATTGTTAGTTATACAGTAGGTTGTAGAGAAATGCAGGTTGTATCTCTTATCCTTTCTATTGAATCGTTTCCAGTTTTATTATTGATACTTTTCAGTGATTTTCATTACTGCGTTACATATTCGGTACATATTGTATTAACATTCATCTCTGAGGTGCTACATTATTTGCCGGATAGACGCGATTCAGGACCTTCCTAGTCATCAGCCAGAGTCAGCAGTCTAGTCAGCTCCTTTAATCCAGAGTTGATAGTAGAGAAGGTTTGCTCTTTCGTTGTACAGTTTATGGGTAGGTCGGGGCCCTGTTCCGATAATTATTTCACTTTTAGAGGCTTGCAGGCTACAGTTTCTCTGTTAATGGTTGTTGTTGTTGGCTATGTGGGGCCCAGGTATATTTTATCTCGTGTGATGGTCGCGTGAGGCTTAGTTTAGTTGTTAGATAGCAACCTTGTCGGCTATAGCATGTTGGTGACTGCCATTTTTCATTTTGCTATAACTAGACAGCATGGTAGTCTCATCGGCCCGCATAGAATCCCCTGTATTGCTTTGTTGTTGGTTAGCTATTTTTTTACAGGTGACTATTTGGCCTTATCGGTTGGAGGCTGTGTTTACGGTCGAGATATAGCTCGTTATTTTCTTGATTTGAAGAGCAGATTGGCACCAGGTGTATAAGCCCAGCCAGGTCAGCTCAGGTCCCAGTATGGTATCAAGTGTCAGTCATGCCCCCTAAGGTGGGGTGTGACAAACTTGGTATCAGAGCAGGTCGTATCCTAGGAATCTACAAGCCGTGTCTAGTAGAGTCTTATCTATGGGTGTGTTGTGCACCACATCCCATAGGTAGGACGCTACAGGGCATAATAGTGTGGTTACCCTTCCTTCTTCTTCAGTCGTGTTGTAGAGCTATATTGTATAGGGTAAATCCCTAGGCTTACGTTATTCTGCTTATTTTCATAGAAAATTTTGGACGCATGATAGACCATGATGGGTCGAGAGCTGGATGTCGCGGCAGGAGAAGGCACTAGCAGGGTGCCTCGATCAGAGCCGACCCAATCTGAGGGAGTTAGGGAGATTTTATCCCGGTCTCCCCAGCAGTCACCGCCACGCTAGGAGTCCTCCAAGGCAGCAGACATGCCAGCACCACCTCCATCAGTTCGTATACCGATACCATCAGATCAGGAGGTTAGGAGCGTTGTTTATATGTAGCTTAGATGATGGCCGCTCAGCGCCAGCCCGTGATACCAGTGGTTGTTGAATCTTCGGGATGACCTGGAAGTTCGAGGGTCCGAGAGTTCCTAGCCCTGAGTCCCCCTAGTTCATAGGGACGGACCGGGGAGAGGACCCTCAGGACTTCCTAGATCAGTTCAGTAGATTTTCAAGGCGATGCATGCCATGCCCGTGGAGTCGTTTGAGCTAGTAGTATTTCGATTGCAGATATGTAATTATTGGAATAATTGTTGGAGACTCAAAGGGAAAGGACTTTCACCAGTTTCTTGAGTGAGAAGCGGATGTTGGATGTAACTCCTATGCCACACAATGGTTGTAGACCTCCAAAAAAAGATGTGTGTAGAACTGAACATTGAAGAAATCGAAGAGATAAGGCCTCTCATTTCCATTAGGACGAATGCATTCCCATTGTAACGGCAGCGGAGGGTGCCTCCAGGTCACAACGGTGGACATAGCAATGCTGTGGTACGAGAACTGGGAAAGGTCCCAAGGAAGAGACGCTCCCCCTACGACTTGGTCTAGCTTCTCATAGGCCTTCCTAGATCACTATTTTCCACGAGAAATCTGACAGACCCGGGTGGATCAGTTTTTGCACCTAGAACAGGGTTCGATGAGTGTACGGGAATATGCAATGAGGTTTGACTCCTTGGCCAGATATGCGCCAGCTTTTGTAGATACTATGTCATCTAGAGTACATCGGTTTATTTGGGGTTGCTCCTAGAGTATGTGGAAACTTGTGTTACAGCTACTTTATGGGAGGACATGTACATTACCCGCATTCAGGCTTTCGCTCAGAATATTGAAGGGATCAGGCAGCGACAGCGGGAGGTAGAAAGGACAAATCAAGAACAGCGCCGGAGGGTCAGGCCTAGTGACATGCAGGCAGAATTCCAAAGCGGACCTAGGCCACAAATATTAGGCAAGCCACCCAGACCTCCACCTCCATAGCAGAAGGGTGGTAGACCGGACCGTCAGGGGCAGTCAGGACCCGGCTAGAGTTCATGAGCCTCAGGCTCCCAGCAGCAGAAGGGATCAGATCAGAGCAGGTCTACAGTGCCACATTGTGTTATTTGTAGTCGATGTCATTTTGGGGCATACAGGTATGGGTCTACTGCTTGTTATACCTATGTACAAGAGGATCATATGATGAGGGATTGTCCAGCTAGAAGGCAGGGTGATCGGGACCGACAGGACAGATCGTCTGCAGGGTCACATGCCCCAGCACCTTCAGTAGGGTACAAGTCCTCAGCTCCAGTCGGCAGAGGCCGAGGTAGATTAGGGGAATCTAGTTTGGGTAGCGGTCCAGATCACACTTATGCTTTATCGAGGCGACTAGAGTCAAAGTCATTGCCGGATGTTGTGACAGGTATGTTGGACATTTGCTCTTACTTAGTTTATGCTTTGATAGGCCCAGGTTCCACTTTGTCCTATGTCACACCACTAGTGGCCTGGAAGTTTGGTATAAAGCCGGAATTTCTTCAACGACCCTTCTCGGTGTCTACACCTGTCGATGATTCTATTATAGCTAAAAGGATTTATCGGGGTTGAACAATAGAAGTTGTCAATCGCCAAACTTTAGCAGATTTAGTGGAGCTAGAAATGATTAATTTCGATACAATTATGGGTATGGATTAGCTAGCTCCATGTTACGCCAATGTAGAATGTTAGACCAAGAATGTCCGGTTCCACTTTCCAGGGGAGGTAGTGCGAGAGTGGAAGGGTAGTGCAGCTACACCAAAAAAAAGGTAGGTTCATATCGTATCTTTGGGCGAAAAAGTTGATAGCAAAGAGTTGTATTTACCATATTGTTAGGGTTTGGGATATGCAAGTAGAATCCCTAACTCTTTAGTCCATTCCAGTGGTTAATGAGTTTCCATATGTGTTTCCAGAAGAATTTCCTGGTATTCCCCCATAACAGGAAAGCAATTTTTCTATCGACTTGCTACCAGGTACTTAGCCTATATACATCCCTCCATATCGAATGGCTCCTACTGAATTGAGAGAATTGAAGGAACAGTTGAAAGACCCATTGGATAAGGGATTTATCAGGCCGAGTACTTCACTGTGGGGTAAGCCGGTTTTTGTTTGTAAGAAAGAAAGATGGATCCCTACGCATGTGTATAGATTATCGATAGTTGAACAAGGTTACTAGTAAGAATAAATACCCTCTTACTAGGATAGATGACTTGTTTAATCAGTTGCAAGTGGAAAAATATTTTTCCAAGATCGATTTAAGGTTAGGTTATCATCAGGTGCGGGTTCGGGAGAAAGATATCCCGAAGACAGCTTTCAGGACCAGGTATGGTCATCTGGAATTTTTAGTCATGTCCTTCGGATTGACGAACGCCCTAGCAGTGTTCATGGATCTGATAAACAACATCTTCAGATCATATTTAGATCTATTTGTGATAGTGTTCATCGATAATATTCTGGTGTATTCCCGTTCAGAAGCGGAACACATAGATCATTTGTGGATAGTACTCCAGATCCTTAGAGACAGCCAATTATATGCGAAATTTTCTAAATGTGAGTTTTGGCTTAATTCTGTAGCTTTCTTAGGCCATATTGTATCAGAGGCTGGTATTCAGGTTGATTCACAAAAGATTGAGGCAGTAAAGATCTGGCCTAGACCTACAACTCCTACTGAGGTTCGCAGTTTCCTGGGATTAGTTGGGTATTGCAAAAGGTTTGTGGAAGGATTTTCTACCTTATCAGCGCCCTTGACCAAATTGATGCAGAAAGCAGCCAAGTTCCACCGGACCAAGGCCTGTGAGCAGAGTTTTCAAGAGTTGAAAAACATATTGGTGTCGGCACTAGTGTTGGCTTTGCCAGAAGGTTCAGAGGGTTATGCTCTATATTGTGACGCTTCAAACGTTGGGTTAAGGTGCGTCCTGATGCAGCATGGTAAGGTAATTACTTATGCTTCGAGGCAGCTCAAAAAGCATGAAAAGAACTATCCCACCCACGATCTGTAGTTAACTGTAGTGGTTTATGCCTTGAAAATATGGAGGCATTACTTGTGTGGGGTGCACATGGATATTTTTACTGTCCATAAGAGCCTCTAATACATCTTCACGCAGAAGGAATTGAATTTTTAGTAGCGTCGTTGGCTAGAATTACTGAAAGACTATGATGTTAACATTTTGTACTACCCATGGAAGGCTAATATTATAGCAGATACACTTAGAAACATATCTAGGGGAAGATTGGCACGTATGAGGCTAGAACAGTGGGAAATGGCTTGAGAACTGCACCGGTTAGCTAGCTTAGCCATTCGTATAGTAGACTCAGAAGATGATGGGACTATGATTCAAAATACAGCAGTATCATCCCTGGTTGTAGAGGTGAAAGAATGGAAGTATGAGGACCTTAACCTAGTGCAGCTCATAGATAAGGTTCAGCGGGGTGAATTAACGACCTTCGAGTTGACAGAAGACGGGGTCTTGAGATTCAGAGATCGCCTCTGCGTTCCAGATGTAGTAGGGCTCCGCTAACAGATTATGGCAGAGGTACATTATTCTCGTTATTCTCTTCATCCAGGCTCGATGAAGATGTACCATGGCAAAAAGGAGATATACTGGTGGCCTGGAATGAGAAAGGGTGTAGTTGAATTTGTAGCACAGTGTCCTAACTGTCAGCAGGTAAAGGCTAAACATCAGAAACCCGACAGATTAACGCAGGAGATAGTGGTGCCTATGTGGAAATGGAAAGAAATCAATATGGACTTTATGACAGGATTACCTCGCACCATGCATATATTCTATTTTATTTGGGTCATTGTTGACAAATTAACAAAGTCAGCCCATTTCTTGTCAGTTAGGACTACCTTCTCTACTGAAGACTATGATGAGTTGTACATTAAGGAGATAGTCTGACTACATGGTGTCCCCACATCTATTATTTCCAATAGAGGGACACAATTCACAGCTAGATTCTGGCAGTCATTTTAGAAAGGCTTGGGGACACAGGTTAATTTGAGTACAACATTTCATCATCAGACAAACGGTCAGGCCGAGCGCACCATTCAGACCCTCGAAGATATGTTACGAGCGTGTGTCCTAGACTTCGGAGATAGTTGGAACGAGCATCTGCCCTTTATCGAATTTGCGCGCAATAATAGTTATCGTTCTGCAATTCAGATGGCACCTTATGAGGCCTTGTATGGGCAGAAATGTAGGTCCCCTATCGGATGGTTTGAAGTAGGGGAGTCAGGGTTAATCAGACCTGATATGATCCACCAATCAGAAGATAAAGTAAAACTCATCAGGGAGTGCTTGCTGATTATCCAGAGTCGTTAGAAGTCCTATTCCAATATGCAGTGTAGAGACTTGGAATTTAAGGTTAATGATTGGTTATTCCTCAAAGTTTCGCCGATGAAGGGCGTGATGAGGTTTGGTAAGAAGGGCAAGCTTAACCATAGGTTCATTAGCCCGTATCTGATCCTCCGAAGGATAGGCCGAGTAGCATATGAGCTAGAATTACCTCCAGAGCTAGAATATGTACATCCAGTCTTTCACGTGTCAATATTGCGAAAGTGTATAGGGGACCCGTCTAGGGTTGTTCCAATTGAAGATGTTAAGGTTACTAAAGAGTTAGCTTATGAAGAGGTTCCAGTTGTTATACTAGATCGGCAGGTTTGTAGGTTAAGGACTAAAGATGTAGCCTTCGTTAAAGTTCTGTGGAGGAACAGACATAAAGAAGAGATGACTTGAAAAGCTGAGGACAACATGAGATATAGGTATCCTCACTTATTCCAGGATTGACCCAAAATATGCAATTGAGGTGAGGTTGTTGTTTAGCTGTTATTTTACTGCTTATGCTTTTAGTAATGTTTAGTTGGTTACCTCTTTATTGTGGAATAGCCATTTATAGCATCCTGTGAGACGCCTATGCTAGATTTTTCTGTGTTTCAGATTTTCGAATAGTCCACAATACGGAGGAGACTCTATCGAAATTTTTCTAAGTATTAGTTAAAAGAGTTAACTCCTTTAAGCCTAAAGATGATATTCGAGGATGAATGTTCCTAAGGGGGGGATGATGTTACACTCCGTAAGATGTTAGTGGTTAGTGTGCGTACGCGTGGATTTGTGACAAGTAATGAGAGTTTGACGCGTGCAGAAAGAGCCTCGGGGGCAGGTTCAGGCGGGGCCAGGCTTCAAGGGGCCAGCGTGATGCACCCGCCTACCTGCGTGCTGGGCAGTGCGGCGCACCAAGCATTCCAGCGCCCTGGGAGGCGCGACGTGGCAGGCATCTGGGCGCGTTGGGTAGCACGAGGCGCCACCCCCTGCCACCGCCTATGCCTATATATATGAGCCTTCTTTGATCAATTTAAATCATTTCAAATACTCCCTTGTCCAGATAAGAGAAGAGACGCAATTTTCACCCTAATTTCATTAAATTACGCTATCAAATGTCGTCCAAACATAAATTAACTTCGGGTAACAGGTACTAGGCCTACGGAAAGCATTTCTACAGAGTTACTTCTTAAAAATTCGCTCAGTATACCGAAATCCAATCGAGTAAAAGTTGTTAGAATTACTCTAAATTTAATTCTAAATGGCCACAGACATTCGATAAGCATTTCTCCCTTTTGAACTCTCGAGAAACTATGGGTTTTCGGCCGAGTTATTCAGAGTTGAATTATAGTTAATATTATTATCGAAAGATATCATTATTTGCCGAATTTAGTATTGAAATTAACCCTATTCTCTCAGCATAAGGGCTGCATTTGCATGGAATCACAGGTTACAGGTTGAAACTCACCAGTTAAACGAAAGTCGGCATTCAAGGTATGTTAAGGCGAATTCCTTCAGCAAGTTATTCCTATCGTATTGTAATACGACCTAAATCCTTGTAAGAAAGCTAGAAGCATATATATTGTGGTTAGCTGCTACCGTTAATTTGAGATTAGCATTTTCTATTTAGATTGGGACTGATCCTACCCTATATAGCCTTCCATTGACCAACCTCAAGGTTACTAGTTGTGTCGTCGCCTTTGGGGCTATATGGATCGCTCCAAGGAGCTATATGTTGTCCCACGGGACTATAAGCAGGCCCAAGGGCCATACTACAGTTCATCCATGGTCGGGCTTCTATTTTTATGTTGTATCGACATCACTGACCCTCGTCGAGTCTTGTGTGCCCAGGGTGCAGTTACAGGAGTCCTCCGAACTCAGACAAAGCTACATGAGCTGAGCAGGCTCAGTTGCAAACCCAGGCCAGGTAGGTTGGCTATAGTTACTTGTTGACTCATTTTGACCTTGTTAGGGGTATATAAATTAAAGTATGTTTGCCAGAGCTTATGGGGGGCCTGGACGGGTTATTCTGTGCTGGTTGTGCCTTCGTGGCTTATGGAGGCTAGGTAAGGTTCTTGTTTGCATTACTTATCATTAGTTATACAGCAGGTTGTAGGGCAATGCATGTTGTATCTCTTATCCTTTCTATTGAATCGTTTCCAGTTTTATTATCGATATTTTTCAGTCATTTTCATTACTACCTTACATATTCAGTACATATTGTATTGACACCCATCTCTAGGATACTACATTACTTGCCTGCAGGTGCGGATAAACGCGGTTCAGGACCTCCCTAATCATTAGCCAGAGTCAGTAGTACAGTCAGCTCCTTTTCTTCGGAGTTGATAGTAGAGAAGGTTTTCTCTTTTGTTGTACAGTTTATGGGTAGATCGGGGCCCTATCCCGACCATTATTCCACTCTTAGAGACTTGCAGGCTATAGTTTCTCTGTTGATGGTTGTTGTTGTTGGCCGTGTGGGGCACAAGTATATTTTATCTCCTATGATGGCTGTGTGGGGCCTAGTTTAGCTGTTAGATAGCAGCCTTGTCGGCTATAGCATGTTGGTGACTACCGGTTTTCATTTTGCTATAATACTAGACAGCATGGTGGTCTCGTCGACCCGCATAGAATCCCCTGTATTGCTTTGTTGTTGGTTAGCTGTTTTGTTTTACAGGTGGCTATGCGGCCTTATCGGCCGGAGGCTGTGTTTACAACCGAGATATAACTCATTGTTTTCTTGATTTAAAGAGCAGGTAGGCACCAGAAGTGTATAAGCCCAGTTAGGTCAGCTTAGATCCCAATATGGCATCAGGTGCCAGTCATGCCCCCCAAGGTGGGGCATAACAAAAATAAATCACATTCTCCACAAAAGAATTGCTTAGGCAGTTTTAAAATTGTTGTTGTATGAAGTAATTTTTTTAAAAAAAGGCAAATACCAAATTATGTTTCTCCAGTATTTGTTTTAGAGTACAATTATGGTATGGTATCTCCTAAAATGATCAAACAAAGATACTGCAATATATCTTATTCTAACCACAAAAGTTGTATGTAATTTATAAATGCATAATTTCTATCTTCATCATTTCTGATTCTGTGAACTATTGAATTTACAAATTTATTTAATTTTTTTTTGTGCATTAAAAACTGTAGATTGAAAAAGATGATGGATGAATG
>JACEIK010001396.1:240023-288496 GCA_018107945.1 Datura stramonium
TATTTAATTATTATGTTATCCCACATGCTCAGTATATTCCAAGTACTGACCGCACGCCTTTTGTGCTATATCATTTTATGATATAAATTTAGGTTTCCAGACTCGGCCTCATGGTTAGATACGCCTTATCCCTATTCAACAGCTCTTGGTGAGTCCTTATCATCCGACGACCTGATTATGTTCATAATTTCTTATGTTTTCAGTTTCATACTTTAGGAGTTAGCTGGGGGCTTGTCCCAGCAACTCATCAGATTAGTAGAAGGCTTTCAGACATGTTTCGACAGATTCAACGTTGTATCTAAGCATGATTAAATTGTCTATATGGTTCATATTAGATTCTTGTATTTCTTCTGCTTATCCATGTTGTTAGATGTTTTCCATGTTATGTGTATGCTATAATAATGCCATGGGTCGACTTGGAGCCTCTTAGGATTCCTTATCCCGTGTTACGGCCAGGGTGTGAACTCGGGTCGTGACACATGGTCACCCCAACCTTGAATTTTCTAGGCAAGTCAACACTCCTCACCATGAGTCACTTAACGACTCATGGTCAACCTGACGGGCCACAGGACGACTCGTTCTATGACTTGGTGCAGAAAATTCTATTTTCTCCGTTTCAACTCCCGTCTAATCTTAGAAATTTCGGGGTATAACAATATCTCCCTCTTGGAAATATTCATCCTCGAATGTTGAAAATCATACAGAAAAGCAGAGAAATGCAATCATCATACTCAAAATACTAATCATATAAGCTGGAAACTAACGGGATGACTAACTCCGATTTAAACTACATGACTGAACTGAATTCATGAATCATATATACATGAATGAAATTGGGGCACATGAACTGAGCATGAAACTAAATAGAGTTTTAGGGAAACAACTGATACCTCAAGATGGAACTAAGCCGGTAGGGAATAAATGTGGGTATCTATCCATTATATCTGCTTCAGCTTCCCACGTAGCACCCTCAACATGCTGATTCCTCCGTAAAACTTTGACTGAAGCTACTTCCTTGTTTCTTAGCCTTCGAACCTGATGATGTAGTATTTCCATCGGAATCTCCTGAAAACTAAGGTTGTCTTTCACACCTACACTCTCCACCGAAACAACTAGAGCTATATAACCCAAACACTGCTTTAGGAGCGATACATGGAACACTAGATGGATTGAAGCTAATTTTGAGGGCAACTCCAATTCATATGCCACCTTGTCAACCTCATTTCACAATCCAGTAGGGGCAAACATAACGGGGACTCAATTTTCCTTTCCTTCCGAACCTCATCACAACCTTCATTGGAGACACCTTTAGAAACACCCAATCATCAACTTCGAACTCAAGTTCTCTCCTTTTCACATCAGCATAGGATTTTTGGTGATGTTGAGCTATTTTCAACTTGCCCCGAATGAGTTGAACTTTCTCCATGGACTCATGGACTGAATCTGGTCCTATCATTGCAACTTCACCGACTTCAAACCAACCAATAGGTGATCTACATCTCCGCTCATAGAGAGCCTTAAACAGAGCCATCTGAATGTTGGAATGGTAGCTGTTATTGTATGTAAACTCAATAATAGGAAATGGTAATCCCAACTACCCTTGAAGTCAATCACACATTCTCTCAACATGTCCTTGAGAGTCTGAATTGTCCACTCCGCTTGACCATCCATTTACGGGTGAAGCACTGTACTGAGCTTGACCTGAGTACCAAGTCCTTTTTGAAACGATCTCCAAAACTGAGAGGTAAATTGAGTACCTCTATGTGATATAATGGACAAGGGTACTCCATGCAACTGAACTAGCTCTCAGATGTATAGTTCGGCATAATCCTCGACTAAATCGGTGGTTTTGATCGGTAGAAAATGAGCGACTTTTGTCAACCAGTCTATGACCACCAAAATGGAGTCATACTATCGATGAGTGCGAGGCAACCCTATGATGAAGTCCATATTGATTTCTTTCCACTTTCAAGTAGGAATACTTTTATCCTGAAGCACACCTCCCGATCTCTGGTGTTCAACCGTCACTTGCTGACAGTTTAGACACTTAGCTACAAATTCTGTGATGTCTTTCTTTATGCCATTCCACCAATAGAATTCCTGTAGGTCACGGTACATCTTGGTGGCACCTGGATGTATTGAATATCTAGAACCGTGAGCCTCATGCAACATCAGATTTCTCAAATCATCAACGTTCCAAACATACAAGTGACCCTGATATCGAAGCACACCATCTCCCCCTTTGGATAAGACCTCTACCTTTTGATTTTAAATGGCTTCCTTTAACTTTACCAAAATAGGGTCCTCGGGTCTATCTTATACATCAGTCACCAAGGACAATTTTGATCCGTTCTGAATAATAACACCGCCATTGGTCGAGTCAACCAAACGAACTCACAACCTTGCAAGTCCATTCACATCCTTCACCAACTCCTTCCTTCCCTCATCCATATGGTACACAATCTCCATAGAGAGTCTACTAAGTGTGTCTGCTACTACATTAGCCTTGCCCGGATGGTAAAGGACACTCATTTCATAATCCTTGAGTAGCTCCAACCACCTCCTTCGCCGTAAATTTAGATCCTTCTGAGTAAACACATATTGTAGGATCTTGTGGTCCGTAAACACATCTATATGGACCCCATACAAATAATGTCTCCAAATCTTCAATGCAAATGCCACTGTCGCCAATTCAAGATCATGGATCGGGTAATTCCTATTATGAACCTTCAGCTTCCTGGAAGCGTATGCTATAACTTTACCATGCTGCATCAATACATAACCAAGGCCAATTATAGAAGCATCACAATACACCGCAAACCTATCAGTACCTTCAGGCAGGGTTAACACTGGTGCTGAGCTCAGTTGAGTCTTCAACGAAGCTCCTCTCACAAGATTTTGACCATTGGAACTTCACTTTATTTTGAGTCAATTTGGTCAATGGAACTGCAATGGATGTAAAACCCTCAATAAATCTCCGATAGTACCCAGCTAAACCCAATAAACTCCTGATATCAGAAGGATTCACTGTCTCGGCTAATTCTTTACCGCTTCTATCTTTTAAGAGTCCACCTTTATACGCTCACTTGACACCAAATGGCCCAAAAATTCCACTGAGTTCCACCAAAACTCACACTTTCTGAATTTCGCATATAGTTGATGATCCTTGAGAGTCTGTAGCACCACCCTCAAATGAGCGACATGCTCCTCCTCGCTCAGAGAGTATATCAGGATGTCATCAATAAAAATGATCACAAACATATCCAAGTATGGCTTGAACACCCTGTTCATCAAATCCATAAAAGTTTCAGGAGCATTCGTTAGTCCAAAAGGTGTAACTACAAACTCAAAATGACCATACCGCATCCTGAAGGCTGTCTTCAAGATGTCACTCTCCCGAACCCTGAGCTGATGGTATCCGGATCTGAGATCTATCTTCGAAAAGCATGTAACACCTTGAAGCTAGTCAAATAAATCATCAATCCTAGGGAGAGGATACCTGTTCTTGATAGTGACCTTGTTCAAATGTCGATAATCAAAATACACATATAAAGAGAACCATCTTTCTTTCAGATAAAGAGGACTAGTGCACCCCATGGGGATTTTCTCGGTCTAATGAAACCCTCATCTAACAGGTCCTTCAACTCCTTGAACTCGGCTGGAGCCATTCTGTAAGGAGGAATAGATATAGGCTACGTATTGGGAAGAAGGCCAATACCAAAATCAATCTCCTACTCAAGAGGGATTCTCGGTAGATCATCTGGAAAGACTTCTGAATACTTACATACTATTGGGACTGAATAGATAGTCAGGGTTTCAGACGTATCATCCTTAACCCTAAATAGATGGTATACATAACCTTTAGAAATCATCTTTCTGGCTTTAAGGTAGGAAATGAAACAACCTACAGGCACAACTGAACTACCCTTCCATTCTAGGATTGGCTCACTCGAAAATCGAAACTCTATTGCTCGAGTTCTACAATTCACTGAGGCATAACATGCAAATAGCAAATCCCTGACGAGGATAACATCAAAGTCGATCATGGCTAACTCTACTAGATCTGCTGAGGTGACTTTCTGAAGGACTGTGACCGGCAACTTCTATACACCCGTCTAGCTAACATTGAATCACCCACTGGAGTAGAGACTGAAAAGGGTTCTGATAAGATTTCGAGACTGACTTCGAAACTACTAGCCACATAAGGTGTCACAAAAGACAAAGCAGCCCTTGGATCTAACAAGGAATATATATCAATATGGAAAACTCGTAACATACTAGTGACTACATCCGCGGAGACCTCTTGCTCCTAACGAGATGCTAAGGCATAGAATCTGTTTTGGCGCTAATGGCCACCTATGCTAGTAGATTCCCCCTGCTGGGCTAGGCATGCGGGCGGAGATACTAAACTGGAACTAGGCCTCGGCCCCTATCTTGGCCCTATCTACCTGCTAGGCAATCTCTAAGAATATGGTCAGGCTTCTCTCCCTTGAAGCAAGCACTTGCACCCACCAAACACTGACCCATGTGCCTCCGACCACACCTGTCACAAGCTGGGATACTGGAATCCATGGGCCTATTGCTCTAACCCCTAGAGCCTAATGCTCTTCCTCTCTGGTCATGCCTAGTTCTAGATGGAAAACTCATATCTGAAGATGCTGGGGTTGAAGATCTCTGGTGGGACTTTTGTCGATGCCCACCACCTTGCCTCGATTGAGAAAGCCTATAGCTGTCTGTACTGGCCCTCTTGAGCTCTCTCTCCCTCAGATTTGCCGCCTCCATCTGTTGGGCATACAAAACTATCCGAGGGAAATTCATATCCTAATGGAGCATGGCGATTCTGCAATCCTTGTCTAGATAGTCAGCCACCCCATGATGGAAAACTCATATCCGAAGATGCCGGGGTTGAAGATCTCTCGGTGGGACTTTTTGTCGATGCCCACCACCTTGCCTCGATTGAGAAAGCCTATAGCTGTCTGATTGGCCCTCTTGAGCTCTCTCTCCCTCAGATTCGCCACCTCCACTCGTTGTGCATACAAAACTATCCGAGGGAAATTCATATCCTAATGGAGCATGGCGGCCCCGCAATCCTTGTCTAGATAGCTTCAGCCACCCCATGAACAAACATGCCACTGTGCCCTCTGATTAACAACTAACTCTAGGGTATACTTTGAAAGACGAGTGAACTCTAGGGCATATTGCTAAAATCATCTTTCCCTATTTTAAATTCACGAACTCAGCCACCTTCAACTTCCTCATCTCACGAGGGAAGAACCGGGATTTAGAAAAAGCGATGTGGTCCTCCCAATTGATAGGCCTGCTCTGCCAGTTCTACTATCCTTTCATTGTTTAAACTAAATGTGTGTGTGACCCTCTTTAACCGACAGGCGTACAACCGCACATTCCTCAAGGCAAACCCCATGATCCGGGTGATCTTTAAAATATCATCAACAAACTCATGTGGATCCTCACGTACCTTGAGGGTGCTCATAAAGATGTTTCAGCCTTAGTAGTGCAGTATGTCGATCCCTTCAAGGTTCGCATACTTTCCCTTGTGATTCAAAGCCAGTTAAAGTGATGTCCATTCCTATATGCCGATTCCCCGAGGTTTAGAAGTAACCGCTTTAGACAAGATGCGCCTTGCTGTATAAGTTCTTTATGCTCATTTTCGTGTTATGAATCAGTTATGTGTGTTAATTTATGTGTTCCAGTATGGTCAGCTCGAACTTAGTCATTAGAAGTTGTTTATTAACTCAAAGAAGTCGGATTATCTATTGTATGTGCTCGCTTTTAGATGTCGCAATAATCGTGCCTGAATTCTCTACCTCAGTTATATTTGATATCGTGAATGTTAGCTTAGTATCAAGATGCGACTCGAGAACGAGGGATCAGCTCAGATTGTTCGTGCTTATAAAAAGGGAAAGGATTTTTTTCAAGTGTTTTGCTCAGTTCTATGATGGTCTCATGTTCTTCGGTTTCCCTTATTACATGGTATGTAATGTTAGATTTGATGACGGAGCATAGGGTTGGTCTAGAGTCAGATACTGATGTTTAAATCCGTGATTGATTGGTATTTGAATATCGATTTCGTCTCTATCTTCTTCGCATGTTCATCCAACATTCGTGGATTAATGTTCCTACTGGGGAGATATTATAACACCCCAAAGTCCTAGGCACTGCATCCCCTGAGTTAGAAGAATCTCTAACAGAAACACATAAATTTTCCTCAGAACAAGTTAGGGAACGACTTGTTAATAGACCTAACAGGTTGTGGTTTGACCCGTGTGGAACTGTAAGGAGGGGATAGCAAGCCCAAAGTACACTGGAGCAATCCACAAGTCATCTTGCCTGGCAACGATCATTAGGTTAGTCATTGGGTACGAATCAAGTGAGAAGCCAGTGTAGTTGATAGAAGGACGCCACTTTGTGCCTATGTGGGCTGGGCATGCGGGCTGTTACTAACCGGAACTAGGCCTCGACCCTATCTTGGCCCTATCTACCCTAGGCAATCTCTACGAATATGGTCGCTTTCCCCGAAGCAAGCATTTGCACCTGCCAAACACTGACCCATGTGCCTCCGGGACCACACCTGTCGTTGGGATACTGAACTATGGGCCTATTGCTCTAACCCTAGAGCCTAATGCTCGCCCTCTCTCGGTCATGCCTAGTTCTAGATGGAAAACTCATCACGAAGATGCTGGGCTGGAAGATCTCTAGTGGGACTCTTGTCGATGCCCACCACCCTGCCTCGACTGAGAGAGCCTATAGCCGTCTGTACTGAGCCCTGAGCTTCCTCCTCAAATTTGCTGCTGCTTCATCTGTTGGGCATACAAAACTATCCGAGGGAAATTCATCCTAATGGAGCATGGCGATTCTCGCAACTTCTGTCTAGATAGTCGCCTACCCCATGAACAAACCTGCTCTCACTGTGCCCTCCATCAACAACTAACTCTAGGGTGTACTTAATGGACTGAGGGAACTCAGGCTATTGCCGCACTGTCATCTTTCCGTTTTAAATTCACGAACTCAGCCACCTTCAATCTCCCTCATCTCACGTGGAAAGAACCGGGATGAAAAATGGCGTGAAACTCCTCCCAACTGATAGGGCTTGTCGTGGCTGCCCTACTATCCTTTCATTGTTTAAACCAAATGTGTGTGAACCTCTTTAACTGATATAAGGCCAACCCCACATTCCTCTCCGGGGCCAACCCCATGACTGGTGATCTTCAAAATATCAATGTTCCATGTGGATCCTCGTCCACTTTTGATCCAAAAAACCTCTGGTGGGTTCATCCTTAGAAAATCTCTGACTCATGCTGCCGCTGCATTTCTATTTTAGGGATGATGCACACTGCTTACGTTGACTCCTGAAGCACAGGTTTGTATAGCATCTTAATGATCGCCCTAAATTCGCGTGGACAACCGCTCCGATGCATGGTGCTCATGGGCTGGTGGGGCTTGTTGGAGCCCGTCCTCATTGCTATCCATGGCTTCCATTTCCATTTCTTCTGCCATTAAATCTGTAGGGAGGTATGATTCGCAATCACGAAACAATATGAGTAGAAGGATAGAGAGACATTTCATCGCACAATATAGATCATGAAAGATGGAAAACTTTCCTAAACATCTCTCGTAGCCTCTTCGTCATAAGTGTGGCGAGCTTCACACCCATGAAAAGACCCTACTTAACACGACTTTCTCAGACAATCAGAGGATACCAAAACCTGGCTGCTTTGATACCAAGTTTTTCACGCATCCAAATATGTCTCTGGATCGAGACACGGGACAAGTGAGCCCTGAGAGACTCCAAGTCGGCCCACAAGGACATGAACATAACTAACCCAATCAATAAACAGGAAGACTTAACATAATAAACATTGCGGAAGTTTAATCATAACATAACATCAAAATCGGAATTGACTTCATACATGACAAGCTGATTACTACATACGCTCTAAAAGCCTTTATCAAGTATGATGGGTTGATGGGACAACACCCCCCAACCAACCCGACAAATCTGAAAACTGAAAATACCAAGATATCTGAGAAAAAAAATTATCCCCGGAGAGATGAGAGGACTCACCATAGCCGATGCTAACCAAAACTGAAAATGACGGAACCGAGTTTGAAGATTAGCGCCTGATTTCATAAAATGATACAACATAGAGAATGCGGTCAGTACATGGAATGTACCGAATATTCAAGGTAAGTAAAACTACTTAAATACGTAAAATCATTTAAAACATGCATAATATAAAACACAACTAAGATAAGAATCTGAAATTAGGGCTTGCATGCTATTTTCTTCAAATCATGATTCCAACATAATCGACATCATAACCGAATTGAATGATCCAAAGCCGAAATCTGGCACCATAAGTAGAACTGAACATTGGTCAAACTCTTCTTAGAACATATATATATACATACATATATATATATATATATATCATGAATGATAAACATGCATAATCGAAATCATGATGAATAATGGGAGACTCATAATATAACCAACATTACCACGATAGAGCTTATATAACCTGATTATCACACTCAAGTGGGCGTAGTCACCCAAAGACTTGTCAGGGCTAAAAACGCTACCATGATATCGATATCAAGCTGAAGGCCCCTTGGGGTAGGGGAAAGCTCACATAGGAGGTTCCAAAATAGTTCGATCATACCTACCTTGGTGCGTAGTTCGAGGCATAGGGCTGACTGACCCTAGCCTACTCGGTGCTAGACACTACTCCCAAAAACACATGCATATGCTCTCCATCATATTTCAACGAAGCTCAACATCGTTTATTGATGAAGCTTAATAATCATATACATATAAATATGTAATCATATGCTGAGGAGACTTGGCTCAAACCATATCACACAAGCTAAACATAATTGAGATTCATGACTCCAAAATCATATGGTAAGCTAATTTGTGAAATCATAAATCATACTTGAACATATGAGCTTGCCCAATACTTAAATATGCTTGAAAATACTTAATTCACTTTGAAAACGTGATCATAGACATATATAATGTGAAAACATGCTTTTCATCAATAATATCTCATCATACCTGGACATTCATCATAAATCTCAACTTTCATAAACTTCTCATGGATAGGAATTATAATTTATAAAGCTTGAAAACATTGTAAAACTTTTCCATAAATCATAATTCAATAATAGAAACATGCTTAGATCATACCCATGGTATAACTTAGAAATTCATGCAAAGGGTTAACACCCTATAGATCAACATATAGATTTTCATGAATTAGAGAGGATTGAGCATGGGTATGAACAAATTCACCCATTCATAAATCTACATACCGAGAGAATCTGGATTTTATAATTCCTCTTATTTCCCAATGAATAATTGAGAATAATTTAGAAGGAATTAAGCTTGATCTCCTCTTTAGCTCTCTGCTTGATGCATGAATAAGAATAGATTAGAATGAAATTACCCCTTTTTTTTTTGAAAACTCATTATTCACAGATTAAAACGATGTAGTTTATGCCTTACAACTTACTAAATTCGCAAAGAAAGCTAACCGCCAATCCTAATAAGGGACTGACGAAGTCATTACCGACAATGGGTCATCATCTGCGGTTGTGAAGTCCACTTCCACTTTTTCTCGAGGGGTCCCCACGAGGGACCTAACGACTCGTTACTGGTGACCACAACTCATGGTCACCACTCGTCACCTTCACTGTTCAAAACCCCAAGTCTTTAATCAATCGATGACCACGCATTAGCCTAACGGATTCAGGGCATCTGACCACGACTCTTGTTATGTCCATTCATAGGGTACACTACCAACTCAACCTTCACCTTCCAGTCCTTGACCACGAAGGACTACGACTCGTGGCCACACCCATGGTCACCCTAACATTGAATTTTACTGTGCAAGTCAACACTCACCACAAGTCGTTAAATGACTCGTAGTCAACTTGACGGATCACAGGACAAATGGTGTGTTGTGAATTTAAAGCACTTTCGATAAAACTAAAGAAAATAACATGGACTTAGGGTATGTTTATATGGATATGAGGTACTATTCTTGTGTTTTAAGTAAACTTAGGTGTTGGAGCAAGATTGTGAAAAAGAAGCTTAAAAGAGCAGAAAATGAGCCAAAATGAAATCTCAGTAAGGAGTCATACATTGATGGTAATGGTCATACTAAGACTCATGAAAATATTCTCAATGATGAGTCGAGAAAGATGCAATTTAACACTCACGCACGAGCCGTATGGTCATGGTATAATCCATAATCTCAAGTCAGCGGAAATATTCGTAGAAATTTCACAAAGGTAGACTTCGGGGTACGAATAACTACGTACGAGTTGTGAAGGTAAGGTACGAGTTGTACCAACACATTTGTGACAGACTTCTCAGAGAATTGTAGGTCTCCGCATTCAAACCACGTAAGTCTGCACAAATCGTAGGAAGTTGGTATGAGTCATACCAAGGCCCAATACTTAACTGGATTTTAGCAAGCTAAAAACCTACAGATAGTAGATACGACTTTACAAGCCTCGGGTGCATGGCCGTAGGATTGGAGTCGTGGGCTCGAGCAAACAGATATGAAGCACTTTGTTAGCTTAGAAAAGGATTCTTATGTCTCTGTATAAATATGTTTTACGTTTTATTTTCATCGAGAATATTAGATTTCATTAGACATTGTTAGTTTTTGTTCAACAATCAATAAAGAACATAAAATTGAGTTGATTAACTTGTGATCAACCTTTCTTGATTTTCTTCTTGATCTTGTGAATTGTTCTTAATAATTTCCCGATTTAATCAATGAAGTTTTACTCCCATCCACGATTGTAAGTACCGATTTATGTATTTAATTATGCAAACAAATAATAACTCTTGCAATAATGAGAGGCTAAAACCTCTTTATAGCTACGGTTGTGGGAACCATGGTAGATTAACAAGCTAGGGTTACATAAAAGTGATTCAAAACTAATGCAAAATACTTGTATTATATTCTCTACATGCTTTAACATTTCTTAATGGTGTACAATAGTAGGACTTGCCTGAATTCTTTACTTGCTTGAGCCTAGAGAGGTACATATTAGGAATAGAGAATTACAACAAAGCCTTGATCTTGATGATCATTGTATTAACTTGAGCTGTGGTCGCAGGAGAGTTATATTTGGGACAAATTGATGATGGTTAGTTTGAAATCGGGCCATGAAACCTGACCTGGGTGATTAAGTATAGTCATCCAATAGGGACAAATCAGTCGTTTGGATGAACCCTAGTTATCAGTCCTACAAGTAAAATGATCATTTATGTATGCCCGAAGCATTTATGAATCCATGGGGAACACAAACCTAGTTATCCTTTATCTGATTTTACAACACAATTCTAATCATCATTTTAAGTTATTATTCTCTTTAAACCCCCCACTTTGGAGTAACTACCTAACAAAGTTCACTTACCGGCAGTAGTCTAGCTCTTCCATATTCACTGGGGATCGACCCCCAACCTCTAGTTGGCTCTTTATTGACAACGTCCGCTTCATACTTCGGTAGGGGTATGGTTTGAGCGTTATCAAAAGTGACGCCATTGGCTGGGAATATGATTAAGACTTAGATTATTTGCTCGTATTTGACATGTTGGTAGTTTTGTTCCTTTTTATGTTTTTCTTTGTTTTTATTTTGTGACTCGCTCAGGTTACATCAAGGGAACCATCTCTCACTCAAATACTTAGATGGAATATGATAAGCCGACAATGCTCGTGGAAGAGATGAGGACTAATGATACATTGGCAACAGTGGATGATGAATTATGAGGGTGACGGGAGCCCAGGAATATGAGATGCTGAACGCTTTAAATGGAATGGGGTCATATAACTTCAACCCAAAGAAGTTAGACCTGTATCTAAAGAATCGCTCAATGCCGCCGCCAAGCCATCGGCATGGAGGTGCTACGCTCCTGAGCTGAAAGCATTACCTCTCCTATCTCAAGTATGCATTCTCGAGAAGACAATACTTTACCGGTCATACTTCAGAAGACCTGTTAGACGATCAGGTGTAAGTTTTGGTCAACATACTAAAACAAGACAAAAAGGCAATTGCCTGAACATAGCCGGCATTCTGGAATTCCACGAGGCATATGTAATCACACAAGATTCACTGGAGCCAGACTGTAAACCAAGTATAGAACATCAGCACTGAACCTCAAATGCAAGAAGCAAAAGAAGGAAATTATCAAGTGGTTGGATGATGGTGTCATATATCCCATCGCGTATAGCAAGGAAAGAATCAGCTCTCGGGGCAGCACCAAATAAAATGTGGGATTATAGTGGTGCCCAATGAGAAGTGAATGAGTTGATACCAACACGACCAATCACAGGATGGTGTGTATGCATGGATTAGGAAACTCAACCACTGGACCTTTAGAGGACCCACTTCAATGCCATTCTTGAATCGATGCTTGAAACCAAGGTGGAAGAGGTTGGTATTGTTTTTCTTTGACAGATATTCCAGATATAATCATATTACCATCGCTTTAGAAGACCAGGAGAAGACGACCTTTACCTGCCCATGTGGAACTTATTCTTTCATAAGAATGGCCCGGATTATGCATGCAACTTACCCACATTCCAACGCCGCATGATGTCCATATTCTCAAACATGGTGGAGGATATTATTGAAGTATTTATGGATGATTTTTATGTTGTAGGTGACTCATTTGAATCTTTCCTCGATAATATGAGCAAAGTATTGAAAAGATGTGAAGAAACTAATTTGGTCCTAAATTGGGAAAAATGTTATTTTATGGTTAAGGAAGGAATAGTGTTGGGTCATAAAATCTCGGGAAAGGGGATTGAGGTGGACAAGGCAAAAATATAAGTTATAACAGGTTTTGTTACCCCTATTTTCATAAAAAGGCTCAGGAGCTTTTTAGGGCATGCACTTACAGATTTATCAAGGATTTTTCAAAATTGCAAACTCAATGTGAAAATTGCTTGAGAGGTAAAGTTCGTGTTTGATGTGGCATGTCTAAGGGCTTTTGAGTGCTTAAAAGAGAAACCCACTATTGCTCCTATCAATGGATCCATATTGGTCTCTTCCATTTGAGGTAATATGGATGCTATGGTAAGGCTCTAGTGCCGCTTTTTAGCCGTATATAGAAAATCTTTCATCCAATCTATTACGCTAGTAAAACACTTAATTTGACCCAGAATAGCTATTAATAATCACAGAGCAAGAGCTACTCGCAAAGGTTCTTTGCTTTCGAAAAATTCTGAGCATACTTGCTTGGGACCAAGGTGATCATCCATACAAAACCGATGCCGCCTTGAGGTACTTGGATGTCCAAAAGGATACTAAACCATGCTGATTCGGTAAGTACTTCTGCTCCAAGAGTTTGAGTTTGAGGTTAAAGATCGAAAGGGCACAAAAAATCAGGTAGTAGATCATTTATCCGCATCAATCCAGAGCAAAAGGAAGAGATAAAGGGATATTGATGATACCTTCCCAGATTTATCAAAAACAAATGCATCAGTTAAGACTTATTCAATTATGTCTTTGAATACTTGTTAGCGATATCATACTGGCAAACCTAACTCCTCAGCAGCAGAAGAAGTTCTTATTCGATGCTCGAAGATATTACCATATGATCCATATTTATTTCACATTTATGCAGATGGGATCATTCGTAGGTGCGTGCCTAAAAAGAAATAAGTGACGGGAGGTTGGTCATTCATCCTCGGTTGGAGGTCATCACAGTGGTATCAGAATTGCACATAAGATTTACAATGCGGATATTATTGGCCCTCTATTCACCAAGATGGCTATGACTTTTCCAAGTCATGTGATCAATGCCAAAGGCAAGGGCGGTATTACCCATAAACATGAGTTGCCAATAACTCCCATATATTGAAAGTTGAGTGATTTGATATGTAAACACTCATTTCATGGGCCCACTTGGTGCTCATATGGATGAAATACATTTTGGTGGTAGTGGATTATGTCTCCCAAATGGGTGGGAGGCACTGCACCACCAAACAATGAAGGCAAGAGTGTTACAAAGATTCCTTTGGAAGCATATTCTTCACCAGTTTGGCACTCCTGTTATCGGGAGCCAGGATCTCACTGTGAATCGCCTTAGGTCCTTGTTGGAGAAATATGGTGTCAAGTGACATAGCCACACCTACCACCCGCAATAAGTGGACAAGTGGAAGTCTTAAATCATGAGATCAAGACTATCCTGCCAAGACAATGAATACTATTGGTCGTATTGGTCTAGGAAGCTTGATGATGTATGATGAAGGGCGTATTTGCGCACTTCATAGACATATATTTTTTCCGTACTTTACTATGTTTTTGAGAATAAATTATATATGTTTGCATGTGTTTTGTTACACCCCATAAATTCTTGACATTTAGATGGCCTATTTAAATGTTGGTTAAGAGCTTTAGAATGCCATACATGCTAGGAAAAGGCTCGGGGGAAGACCTGGGACAAGTCCTACGTCGGAAAGACAGCAGGCAGACAAATGCGATCTCTATAAATCGCATTCGACAAATGCGACTTATAAATCGCATTCCGACAAATGCAACTTAAATGAGGTCGAGCAAAGCCCCTCCGCGACAAAGGCAGGTCACTGCAGGCTTCCCTCCGCTGGCGGCCGCTGCGGCTACGGGGGTTTAGTCCAAGTATAGTAAAGCCCACTTGCTTTTTTGGTCACTTTCCATGTTTCATTTCCAAAGAACAACAAAAACAGGGGAGACGAAGGGTTTTCATAAAATCCCTTCCGATACGCTACAAACGCTCAAACAAACTCAATTTAACTTCACAAAAATCGAAGTATAAAGTTGCAGAGAGGCCTTCCACGTAGTTAGTTTCGTAAGAATCATCCCCACTGGGAGAAGCCGAGATTCCGCCGAGTCAAATTAAGTGGAATTACTTCCAAACTAGTGTTAATACACTCCCAGTATTAAAGTGAGTATTTCTCTCTTCCGGACTTCCGAGAATAACAGTTTTGGTTGGCTGATAAGTCAAAGTTTGGACAGTATATATATTCAACGTAGTGTTTTCTTCCGGAATATTGATGGATTTAGCTCTATTTGCTATGAATATGAATGCAAATAAATAGTCGATATTGGCCGAGCTATGTTAGTTAGTCAGAAAGTCGGCACCGAGGTATGTAAAGCTAGTTTCTTCGGCAAGTTAGTAATTCTAGTATAGTAAAATAGAAAAAAACTATAGAAGGAAGTTCTAGAAGCCGAGTACTAAGTATGTTTGTACTATTATGCCATATTAAGAATAAAAGTCAGTAAATTAGTATTAACAAAGGAGATATTATTTCACTCGAAGTACGTATTCAGCTAATTCAGCTAGAGAATCAGAATGGAATATAAAACATGAATAGTATTATCGATTTATTATACATGTTATATAATTATTGTTGTTTTGTTGAGACCTCGACAGTGCTATGTGGCACTTAGAGTTTCCTTGCAAACCCCCGTGGTTAATAATTCTTTCGAGCGCCGCGCCTGTAAGTACGATTACAGATGCTGACAGATCGTGATTACAGTTACAGGAATCCTATGGACTCAGATACAATTATAGTCAGCTCCGTGAGGACCCAAGCTTCATACCTGTGGGGCTACGGATGCTCGTAATTATTAGCTGCGGAGTGAATTTATTTTTGAGCTGGTTTTGAACCCGGTAGGGGTATATATTGCATGTTGATTGGCACCTTCCATATTATGGGGCTTGTATAGGTTATTGTATGCTATATATATATGTTACTTATTAAATATATATATATATATATATATATATATATATATATATGTCACTTATTAAATGATAGATAGCAGACGCCACTGGCTGTGTATGATTCTTACCTTTCTCCAAGATAGTTAAGCTTGGTATAGATTCTGCTATTCCGTATAGTTTTAGCTATTCTCTGTCATTTCAGTAACTACCGCCATCGCTATCTTCATTTATGTTCAGTTTTGCTTTGCATACTCGGCACAAGTGTACCGACACTGCTTAAAGCTGCATTACTTGCCTATAGGTACTCATAGACGAGGAGTTGATCCCTGTAATTCCAGCCTATGTCACGCAGTCATCAACTCCTGTCATCCGCAGCTAGACAACTAGATTTTTATTCCTTTTCTTTTTTTGTATAGTATGGGTAGGCCGGGGGCCTATCCCGACCATCTTATCAAGATTCTTGTGAGTCTTGCAAATTGTATGTTCCGTGGTTAATGTACCGTTTGTGTGAGGCCGGTGTATGTTTAGAAGTTGTTTATGATGGCCGTGTGGGGCCTTATTCAAGCACAGTTGGTGACCTTGCCGGTCACGTAGTAGTTTAGCATTTGATTCTAAGCCATTGAAACTAGTCAACATGGTGGCCTCACTGCCCGCACAGGTTTCTTTAAACTACTATTGTTCTGTTAGCTGTTTTTGTCTTGGCTGTGTGGCTATAGGCTCTGTCGGTCGAGGCTATATTGACAAACTGCTATAGCCCGTTGGTTCCATGAATTGTTAGAGCTGCGCCCGGCACCGTGTAAGGCTAGGCCGTAGTCCAGCATTCCAGTCTCGAGGGCACTGTGAAAAGGGCCATGCCCTCCCAAGGTGTGGCGTGACAAACTTCGCACGAGCGTGTCGATCCTAGGGAGTCCAAGCCGTGCTAAGTAGAGTCTTGTCTATGATTGTGTTGTGCACCACATACTATAGGCAGTGGAGGCTTGGGCATGATAGGATGGTTACTCTTTCTTCCTATTCAACATGTCATAAAGCGGTACAAAGATAGGGTTGAGTCCCTAAAACTTAATATACTTTTTAAGTTAGATACAAATTCAGATCAACGACACCCTATCACTGCAGAAGATTGGATATAGCAAGAAAGAAAGGGCACTAGCTGCTTCGTGGTAATTCACAACAATAGAGGAGGTATTAGCGACCTCCCAATGTGATACCTATATTGGTACCATCCTCAAAAGATATTTCTATAACTTCATAATAGGGAGTCAGAAGCATAGCGTATATACTATTTGATTTATTTGTTAAGATATGTAAGATTTGATTAAGGTGACAGATAATATTAGATTATCTGACAGATGTGAGAGAGAGAGGGAAATGCGTGATTTGCACCTCCATCTTTTCATGCTATGGTACAGTTCGATGTTTCGCTTTCAAGGTATAAAGGAGAAAAGGCTATTCCTACCTCTTAGTTTTGATTCCAGTATAGCAAGGAGCATAAGGATTGAGGCGATGTTGCCAAAGTAAGCAGTAAGTGAAGACGGATTAATTGATTCCAGAAAGTGTTAGAAAGAGTAAGGAGCCCCAGATTACATAAGTTGTGCAGACCCTCACGGTAATAAGTCGTAAGAGCGAGTAAGACTACTAGCTTACTCGAAGTGGGTGTAAAAGACCCACGTTGATGAACCTGGGCAATAGTTAAGTTCGAGTTAGAAAAAGGCCAAGTTCGTCATAACACGCTAACGACGGTAGGATAATATACCTGCAAGATAATGGTTGGTGATTTCAGTTGTGAGTATCAAAAAGTAGGAGGTCATATGACTGATGGGTTTGACTTCAGTTTAAAAGTATAAGCCGAGACTTGACCAAGAACCTTATTAACAATGTAAGACAGTACCTTGAACCCCAGAGCTCAGTTTAGGAAGATGAGGGCGAAGAGAATGAATACCAGATTTTGAGGGGAAATTAGAATCACCTCCAGATTGAGAGAATATCGTGTATTAAGGACTAAGCCTTAAGACTCGATAGCTAAGAGATAGTAAGATTAGGAAGCTTAGAATGCTGTGTACATCCGGCTCATGGAGAAGGTAAGAGGGTGCCGACCCCGAGACTGGTCTAGTGTGGCTTCAGAGGCAAGGTTCAATAGGACAGTCAATGGCCCTTAATGTAATGCCAAGTAAGGCCACAAGGTGCGTATGCTGACCCCACGCTGTAAGAGTGGCGAAATTTAACAGCGATCAAGTAGCTAAAGTGCATGTGTTTGCTGCTTCCTAATGACAACCAATGAAATGGTAATGAGAGGATAGCGATATCATTAGACTGTAGAAGCAGTATATCATGTGCAAGATCAAATTCAATAAAGCATACGAGATTACATATCACTACAAAATTCAAGTATATTGTAATGTAGAAGTTGCTGATACATAAGGCTGCATATCGATATGTCAGAGTAGCCGCCAATAGCTACAGTCACACAGATTCTGGTTAGTCTAGGAAGTATATACAGAATTGTAATGCAGACCCTCGCCAAAAAAGAGAAGGGGCAAAGTTAAGCGACCACGATAGCCATAGAAACTTTCTCGCCCGCTTATCGAAGTTAATGGACGTATATGCTTATTGTTAGATCTAGACTTCAGAAACTCACAAGAGTTAGTTGCCTGAATCAGGTGGGATGACGATACGGGAAGCAGCTTAGACAAAGCCTAATTCACTAGTTGGCACTTATATTAGCAGGGAAGCATTCCTAAAGACCCGCAATGTTATCGTCGGTGCTTAACTTAAATAGAGACCGACTAAGCATATTCCAGAGGTTAGAAACACCAGAATTCTCCAATATGTTAAGTGGTCGTACATCATTTTTTCAAATTTTCAGGTGAGAGTCGCCTTAGTCGACCTAGCGCTTATCATGTAAACACCCCGCGCCCCGCCAGCCATCCTGCAAACGACAAACCGAGTACCCCAAGGAAGCGGTCCATAGCAGTAGCCAGTGACGGGCAGTACCCTGAAGCCAGTTCTCGTAAAATGTTCAGGTATATAGAATCCTGGTGAGGGGAGCCACCACAAAGTTACCCAAAAGATTTAGAATTTCCTAGTACAAAGAAAGATGTATCCGAAAGTGATATGAACCGTGCATGAGGACATTGGTAGTACTCTTCTAGCACAGTGTTTACTAAGACAAGGAAATCGGTAGGTTCCCTGCGAAGATCTAGGGACGGATTGCCTGAGAGTAACTGACTCAAGCCCAAATTTCTACAAACTTGTTCAATTAGAAGAACAAAGCGCTAGGCTTCATTCACAACTCAGCTATGCATGAGCTACGATGTTCGAGTAGGACATTTAGAGCATTGTTAGACTACTTCAGCATTCGGGTCCTTCAGCCCAGCCATTCAGTTATTCAGCCGTATTATTATTAGAGATCATGATCACTATCAGATCCTCTCGATCGATACATGCACGTGTGTGTGCATTAGCCATACGTATTACATCTCAGCAAAGGAGTGGCATTAGCATGCGGGTCATAAGGCCAGATGGGCTTCTAGCTATACAGAGAGATTACTTGTCAGTTTCTCCGGCATGATAAATCAGTATGATCATCAATTACATGCCACTCCTCTAAAGGTGAATCCGTCGAATTTAGTAGTCTTTTTGGTCACATTGTGTCGAGGTTGGTATACGATAGATACGTAAAAATAGTAAGTAGTGAAAACATAGCCCAGACCTACCACTCCGACCAAGGCATGAAGTTTCCTGGGGTTAGCCGGGTACTACAGAAGGTGTGTGGAAGGATTTTCCACTTTTGCAGCACCTTTGACTAAACTGATCGAGGGAAACAAAGAAGTTCCAAAAGATCGGGAGTATGCGAGCAGTTTTCGTGTAATCGAGGATGGAAAGTGTTGAGATATAAAGATCGCCTTTGCGTTCCAGACGTTGCAAGACTTCACCAGTAGATTATGGGCAAGGTACACTATGCTCATCCATCTCCATCCAGGTTTGACTAAATGTACCATGATAATGAAAGAAATTCCATTGCAGTCAGAATGAAGAAGGGAATAGTATACTCGTAGCTCAAAAGGTCCTAACCGCTGTTAGTAAAAGCCGAATGACCAGAAACTAGTGATTGACTCACGACATAGTTGTTCCTCTTTGGAAGTAGGAAGTAGTAACTATGGATTTTGTAGTAGGATTTCCCCGCACCAAAGTGAGATATGACTCGATTTTGGATAATTGCTGACAGAATCGATAAAAATCATCCCCATTTTCTCGCTAGTAAGGGCTACTTTTTCTGCCGAAGATGATGCTCAGCCTGTATATCGAGAAGTAGTCAGACTGCATGGTGTCCTAGTGTCCATTATCTCCGGCAGAGGTGCTAATTTATAGCTAAGTTTGGGCAGTCATTTTAGAGAGGCCGGGAACACAGATAACTCCGAGCACAAATTTTTCATCCTCGTACGATGGGTGCGTAACGCACTTATTCAAACGCGCTCAAGGATGTGCGTTGCGAGCATGTGTGCTAGATTTGGAGGTACGGGATGAACGTCTACCGCTCATTGAGTTCACCTATAATAACAAGCAACCATTCAACTATTCGATGGCGCCTTATGAAGCGTTGTATGGGCGGAAGTGTAGATCTCTAGCCGGTTGGTTTGAAGTAGGAGAATCAACATTGATTGGGCTAGAGATCAGTCATCAGTCAGAAGAAAGAGTAAAGCTTATCAGAGAATGCCTACTGACTGCTTAGAGCCTCTAGAAATCGTATGCTGACGTGCGGCGCAGAAACTTGGAATTTAATGTGAATGACTGGGTATTCTTGAAAGTCTCCAATGAAAGGGGTTATGATATTCGGCAAGAAAGGCAAGCTCAGCCCGAGATTTGTTGGGCCTTATCATATTCGGCGGCCAAGAATAGGCCAAGTGGCAATGAGTTGAACTTACCTGCATCTAGGAGTCTCGTTTCACCAGCTTTTCCACGTGTCCTTGCCGAGGAAGCAGGAGACCCAGAGCTGTCCTGGGCCAGATGTCCAGTTACGGAAGAGCTGGCTTATGAAGAGGTTCCAATAGCCATACTAGACCGACAGATTCGCAGGTTGAGAACTAAAGATGTTGCTTCTATCAGAGTATTGTGGCGAATGGAAACTGAGAGGAAATGACTTGTGAAGTGCAGGAAGATATGAAAGCCGATATCCTCGCTAACTTCACTATCGTCAAATGAATTCTATAGTATTATATGGAGTACCTACATTGGACTTTTCTACGTTCAGGATTTTTGAGATAGTCCATATTACAGGGGAAACTCTGCCGAAATTTTTCTAGAATAAGTCAATTAAGTTGAACTTCTGGGTAAAGCGTAAATTTACATTCGAGGATCTAATGTTCTTATGAGGGAGGATGTTACACCCCATACCTCGACATTTAGATGACCTATTTGCATGTTGGTTAAGAGCTTTAGAATGCCATACATGCTAGGAAAAGCCCTGGGGAAAGACTCCGACAAGAGCCAAGTCGAGCACTAAGGCAAATGAGACTTATAAATCACATTCGACAAATGCGACTTATAAATCGCATTCGACAAATGCAACTTAAAGAGGAAGTCGAGCAAAGCCCCTCCGCGACAGGCTGTGTGTCACGGAGGCTTCCTCTCTGCGATGGCCAGCGTGCCACGGGGGGGTTCAGTCCAAGTATAAAGCCCCACTTCGGTTTTTTTGGTCACTTTCCATTTTTCATTTCCAGAGAACGAACAAAAACAGGGGAGACGAAGGGTTTTCATAATCCTTCCGATTATTCTGTCAAATGTGGTCCAAACTCAAATTAACTCCGGGTACTGAAGTATAAAGTTGCAGAGAGAATTCCTACGGGAGTTAGCTTTGTAAGAATCGTCCGGCGAAGCGGCGACCCGCCAAGTCAAAGTAAGTTGAATACCCAAAGTAGTGTTAATACACTCCAACATTAAAGTGAGTATTCTCTTTTTGGACTGACGATAAATAGCGAGTTTTCGGCTGTTTTTTCGATAAGTTAAAGTTTGGGTATATATTCAAAGTAGTGTTTTCTTCTGAATATTGATGGATTTAAGTTCTATTTTCTATGAATATGAATGCAGCTGGAAGAAATAGCGGATATTAGCGAAAGCACGTCACAATGAAAGTCGGCAACTGAGGTATGTAAATCCAGCTTTTTTAGCGAGTTAGTAATTTTAGTATAGTAAAAATAGAAAAACCCGAAGGATGTTCCTGTTTGAGTATTAAGTATGTTTGTACTATTATGCCATATTCGTAATAAAAGCCGCAAATTAGTATTAAACAAATGAGATATTATTTCAGACTCTCGTACTGCATCTCAACTTAATTTAGCCGAGAATCGAATAGAATATCAAAACATGAATAGTATTATCGTATTCATTATACATGTTGTATGTGATTATTGTTGTTTGTTAAGACCTCGATTGTGTTATGTGGCACTCCCTAGAGTTTCCTTGCCACCCTGCAGGTCAGCTGTGTCGACTCGCCCGCCGAGGATGAGGATAATGCCACTCAAGGAGGGCATGCCGTCCGCGTAGGAGGAAGATGGGATGCAACATTCCCATAGCATCGATCATCATTATAGCATACCCTCGCCGAGCGCCGCGCCCCGTGGCAATGACATGTATTGGCGTATATAGATCTCGACAAGGTTACGGAGTCTCGGGACTCGACATGCGATAGCCTGGGGACAAGATGGCCCAAGCCGCATACCTAGGGGGCCGGCTTGATGCTCATAATTATTAGATGAGTGAAGTGAATTTATTTTTTGATGGTTTGACCCTGTGCCTAGGTCTATAGATTGCGTGTTGATTAGCACCTTCCATCTTATGGAGGTCAGAGAAGTTATATGATATATATATATATATATATATATATATATATATATATATATATATGCTACTATTAAATATATATATATGTCACTTATTAAATTGATGTATAAAGTGTGACGCCGCATCGACAAGTATGATTCCTACCTTCTCTCCAGTATAGTTAAGCTCGGTACGTATCTCCGTTATTCCGCATAGCTTTTAGCTATCCTCTCGTCATTTTAGTAACTACCAGCTTACTATTTATCTTCGCTATGTTCGCTTGCTTTGCATACTCTCGCACTGTACCAACGCCCGCTTGGGGGCGCTGCATTACTCTGGGCTCGCAGTGGTACTCATAGACGAGGAGTCGATCCTCGTAATTCTAGCTGTAAAGACATAGAGTCATCGCCCGTCATCCGGAGCTAGACGCCTAGAGGTTTATTCCTTTTCTTTTGTTGTATAGTATGGGTAGTCGGGGGCCCCGCCTCACCATCTTGGCCGCATTCTTAGAGGCTTGCAAATTGTATATTCCCCGTGGTTAATGTACTGTCATGTGAGGTTGTGTGTATGTTTTAGTTGTTTATGATGGATGTGTGGGGCCTTATTCAAGACAGCTGGTGACCTTGCCGGTCACAAAGTGTTTAGCATTTGATTCAACGTCATTGAAACTAGTCGCATGGTGGCCTTGTCGCCCGCATAAAGTTCCTTTAAACTACTGCTTGTTCTGGATAGCTGTTGTTGTCTTGGCTGTGTGGCTATAGGCCTAGTGGGTCGGAGTTGCATGGCAGCGTCATTATATATCTGTTGGTTCCATCACTCCGTAGTTAGAGCCACTGGGCACCGTAAGCGCTTAGGCTCAGTCCAAAGAAATCCAGGTCTCAGTAGGGCACCAGGTGCCGCCTATGTCTCTCAAGGTGGGGCGTGACATGTTTATGTTATATATTTGTGAAAATTAGATAACGCATGTGATTAGATGTTTTCGTGGCTAAAAAGATGGATTTGAATGTATTGAGGCTTATGGAATGAAGATGAAAAGAAGCTGAAGTCGTAAGGGTTGAGTTTGGAAGATGCACAAAATAGTGTACTTGACGGAAGAGGGAACGACTGCTACATGTAGTAACGAAGTCGTGAAATCGGGCCATGAAACTCGTGAGAGAATTTATTGACAAAGTAACTGCAAGTGGAGATGACGAAAGACTTAACGAGTCGCTAGTTGATTAAATGACTCATTGGCAGATCACTGGAAACAACCGTAAGGTACACTGGAAATTTGAAGGAGCAGACCACGAGCGCCTAACGACTCGTGTCCATGCACAAACAGGTCATTAGGTGACCCGCTGCCGCAACCGGAAATGCTACAAAGGCTGGTGCGACGCGCAAGGCCCTGCAAAATGGCAAAAAAAAAAATTGATTTCCTACTTCAACTAAGAAAAGGAACATCAAGTCCAAGTAAAATTCAATAAGGAACAAGGAAAGTATAAATCTACTACTATAAATACCCCTTTATATTCATGTAATAGTCAACCTTTAGATAAAGTTTTAAGTTGAAAAGTCTTCAAGTAGGATTAGAGTTTTAAGTCTCAAGTTTTTAGATACAAGTTTTGTTTCTTACGTTTGGAACTTCAAGACGATTGTTGAATTGTTCTTCTTTATTGTTGCAATAATCAAGTGAAAAGATTGAAAATTATAAAATTATATATAATTAATTTTTTCTTTTTATTTATGAAATCTATTAATTTACTTATAAACATGATAGGATAAAACCACCACAAATTCAGGGATTGTGGGAACCCATGACAAATTAACACACATAGGTACTTAGTGATTCTTGAACGGAGTTTATGCATGTATTGTTTCTTCCTTCGTTTTAAATGATTTTTAACGGCAAGTAAAATGTTAGAACTTGCCTTATTCTTACTTACCGACCAAGGAGGTAGTGAATGTTAAAAGGATTAACAACGGAGATTTGAGGCTATCAACCCTCATCTAATAGCTTGACCTTGTTCAAGAATAGCTAATCCGATATTAAGAGTAAGGGTTAATCAAGAATACACACGTAGACTGACCAAGTTGCATGGTAAAATCATCTTGATAGGGATCAAATCATTTAAGTGAATCTAACTTACCAATATTGCATGCTAAGTAAATTTAATAGATCACTAGTATAAAATGCCTTGTGGTTATGAAGTCATAGGGAATACTTACCCTAGTGAGTTGCATTAATTTGGAAATAACAAACAATTTCTCAACATTGTTATTTATTACTTTTACAAATTCTCCCCTCTTAGGAGATAATTAACTAAAAAGCTTAAGCACTAGCATTCTTCTATATCCTTCTGTATTCCCTATGGGATCAACCCCAATATCTAGTTGGGTTCTTTATTGACAACATCCGCTTCATACTTTCGAAGGAGGTGTGGTTTGAGCGTTATCAAAAAGTGGCTCCGTTTCCAGGGAATACAAACTTTAGATTAGATTAATTTTTGTGTTTAACTTTTGGTCTTTATTTCCTATTTTTTATTTTCTTTTATTTTCTGACGTGTCACAGGGCGGCGTGGTAAAATAAGCAGCCAAGATGTGACCACGGTCTCAACAACTATCTTGATGAAGTCTCGAAAATCAAGATACCCGTGGCCGCGCCGCGACGTTAAATTAGGCGCTACTTGGGAGGTGAGCCAAGATAAAGTTTTTGTTAATTTTTACGTGTTTGTTCAAGTGTGTAGGTGATAGGTCATAATTTTCAATAAAGATTGTGCTCAAATATTGAAGACTAGGAGTAGAGGCCCAGGAGTTCTTCTGCGCCTATTACTTTATGCTTATTTGTTTTAGCACTAGGATAGTGTAACCAATTAAGTGTGGGGTGGGAGATGTGAACTTCATATTACCATGCATGCCTTAATTGCTAAATTTTCACATGGTAGGCCTAGTTTTTTTTGAGATTTATGATTTGTCATTCATGCTTGTTGGTTTTTAGTTTTTTTTTAGTTTTATTTTATTTTGGGTTCTCCTGATTTTTGTTTTCAGTACTTTTCCTCGTGGATAGTCCCTTAGAACTGATTAGAGAGTCTAGATTTTTTTAATTTTTTATTTTAGTCTTGAGCCGCGAATTTGCCTGATGATGGGATGGATAAAGACCGTCTTAAAGGTAAATTAGTCATTAGGAAGAACAAGACTTGAGCCTTACGAATGTTAGGTGCTTTAGTTTAGATATCATTGAGACTTTATTAAATTCACTCAAAATGTAGAAACACTTAGTCTTTTGGGAACTTGGACTTCTTTACTTGAAAAATGGGCTTAATTATGTTATGCATGCAATATGGATATATGTGTTTATGTAATCTTGATTTCCATTGTTAAACCATCTTGTGTCAATGTGTGAGGAATTTTTTGATATATTCCATGGTTGTAAATTGATGTCTAGAATTTGCCCGGTGTGTGTGCAAAGAGAAATAAGAATGACGGATTTAGGAAGTGATATAGGCATTTCTTTGATAGCTCTATTTTTATCCTATTTTACCTATCTTGATTGTAATTATCCTAGTTAGTCATGTTGAGACTTAGCCTATTCTTTTGATAGCCATATTACAAGCTTAATCCCTTTTGCTCTATTGACTTGTATTTGATCCAAATAACCTCTAGAACACTTTAATGAATTTATTTTTGTATGAAATGAGCATAATTGGAGAAGTGAAGGGAAAAGCTAAAAAGTGTGGTGAATTGAAGAAAAGAAAAAAAGGTGAAATTTTTCTAAACAAGGAGGGTGATTTTTAGTGGGAAAACAAAAAGAAGAAAGAGCTTTGAAAAATTGAAGATGAAAAAATCATGATTTACCGATTAACCGTACCCATTTGTTTACAATGAACCTATTTTGTCCTTGGTCCTTCCTTGGACATTGTAAAACCTGAACATAAGCAAAATGCTTAAGTTGAGGGTGACTAGAGTAGGGGTGCGTAAGAGGTGGGACGGAGAAAGGAAAAGAAAAGAGAAAAAAATGTGTGTGTGAATGAGCTCAAGGTTAAAATAAAATTTCCACTAGTCACCTAAGTTAAAATTAAAAATAAAAAGGGGTAAAAGGAGAGAATTTGGAAATTGAGGAAATTGCTAAAAAAAATTAAAGTGTTGTAAAGTATTAGCAAGCTTAGGAGATTAGTCACAATCTTGGACTAAATAGTTCCTACCCTTCCCATAGCCTACATTACAAACCAAATTAAAGTCCTAATTGATCACGATTCATAATCATATTAGCGGAGTATTACGTCAAGGGAAAGCATGTGGGTCGCTCCTTGCATGTATGCTGAGTTCTTTTTTGTGTGAGGAACTAAAATTGTTTTATTTATGCCCAAGCTAATCTTATTCTATATCTTGTGTGAAAATGGGTATCTCCTCCAAATTGTGAGCGGCAAAAATGTTAAGACTTTGGTTTAATCTTGATTGCTAAATTACATATAATCATGTGTTGGCGGAAAATATGTCTTGATGAGTTAGTTTTCAAAAGTTATGATTTCAAACTTTGACATTCTAATGTTGATCCTATATGCATGCAGATGAATTGTTTGAGCTTCATTGATGTGTCTCATGAACCTAAGTGTAAGTAGACCTGTACGTAGGATGAATTTTGTGCTTAATTGTTAGAAGGGAAGTAGTAGATTGTTCTAGGACGAACAATAGTTTAAGTGTGGGGTGTTGATTAAGGGCGTATTTACGCACTTCATAGACATATTTTTGCTCGTACTTTACTATGTTTTTAGAATGAATTATATGTGTTTGCATGTGTTTATGTTATATATTTGTGAAAATTAGATAACACATGTGATTAGATGTTTTTAGGGCTAAAAAGGATGGATTTGAATGTATTTGAGGCTTATGGAATGAAGATGAAAAGAAGATGAAGTCGTGGGCAAAGGTTGAGTTTGGAAGATGCGTAAATGTTGTACTTGACGAGTTGGGAGGGAACTAATTGGCAATTGTTGTTTTCTATTAATGTTATCTAATACATCATCGTGAAAATTTCATACAAGTGCTATTGTAACAGCCCAGACCACCGCTTGTAGAAATTGTTCGCTTAGCTCACCCTCACGGTTTTAAACGCGTCTAAAGGGGAGAGGTATCCAAGCACTTATAAAAGTACTCTTCGGTTTCTCCTCCAACCAGATGGGATTTACTTAAGTAGGCCGTACGTTACGTATCGCCATCCCTGGTCACCCCCGTAGGGACTCAGTGTCCTCGCTGAGGTTTTCCCCCACCACTCGGGTCCGACACCGCTCCGATACCACTATAACAACCCGCACCACCACTTCTAGAAATTGTCCGCTTTGGGGCTCACTCCCTCACGGCTTTAAACGCGTCTACAAGGGGAGAGATATCCAAGCACTTATAAAGTACTCTTTCGTTTCTCCTCCCCAACTGATGTGGGATTTGCTCTGGCAGGCCAGCGTTACGTATCGCCATCCCTCGATTTGTCACACCCCACCTTGGGGGTATGACTGCACCCGTGCCCTACTAGGACCAACTGCCGATCAAGCAGCCTAAGCACTTCTAGTGCCTGGCTGGCTCTAACTCTAATTTACGGAATCAATAGGCTATATAGCTGCTGCAAACACAGCCCCTGGCCGGTTAGCCTATAGCCACCCGTACAACAACAAAGAGCCTTTAACCGTAATCTCATCAACATAAGGGAACCTATGCGGGCCGACAAGGCCACCATGATGATTAGTTATTTCTAAATTAATGTAACAAATGCTAAATGTAGCCTACGGTGACCGACAAGGTCACCACTACTAACTGGATAGGGCCCCACACGGCCAACATCAACAACTAAACATATGCACGTCCCCACAGACCTAGCACAACTAACCAGGAGATATATACACACCGCAAGCCTCTAAGAATATCGATAAGATGGTCGGGACAGTATCCCGACCTACCCGTACTATACAACAAAAGAAAATGAAATAACCTCTGAATATCAGGCTCGATGACAAGGATCTATCGACTCAAGGCCGCTAGGATCATGAGGGATCGCCTCGTCTATAGGTACTCGCACGTTAGCAATGCGCCCCAACGGGCGTCGTTACTCACCCGGTACCGAGTATGTAAAGAAACTGAACATAACTAAATATAACATAACTAGAAACTTCCGAACAGAGGAAATATCTGAAACTGCCCGACTAATGAAATCTAAATGCTTATTCGTACTGGTGGGTAAGGTAGGACCATACCTCGGTCGTCATGGCGACCTCGTCTATCACCTAATAGATATCAAGTATACATATATAGTAACAAACAAGGACCAATACTAGCCCCCATAAGCCGGAAGGTGCCAACCAACACACAATCTATATACCCTACCCGGGTCAAAACCATCCAAAAATAAATCACTCCACTCGCCTACTAACTACGAGCACCTCTACCGCCCCCGGGTCTCCAAATGACTATGACCTCTAGTATAAATAACCGTGTCTGAGCCCAAAGGACCTTTATACTGTAAACTGTAATCTGTATCTATAATATGTAATGGTAATTTTTCCCCCGGGCACAAGCGCACAAATGTAAGTAAGCCATACCGCTATGCCGACGCCCGACATGGGAATGCTCCATCCCATCTTCGCCCTACAAGGATGGCATACCACTCCTGAGTGGCGTATCCTCACCCTCACGGTGGGCCGACATAGTTACCAACCCAGCGGCGAGACGCTCAAAGGTGCGCCCTCATAACACAAACAGTCTCAACAAACAATAATCACGTATAAGCATGTTTGATCCGAGTACTATCTCGTATTCTCGATTTCTTACTGTGAACTCTTTTTTGCTTTAAATTGATTCTCATGCTGAACTATACCGTATCCGAGGTATTATCTCGACCGTCTCGGCTATACCGAATCGAGATATTATCTCGACTGCCTCGATATTGCTTTACTAACTTTTATTCTGAATATATATATCATAAATATTATAAAACATGCTTGCTAAAATAATATTGGACTCAATTCTCGGCTTCTGAATTCTTTCTTCTATACATCACGCTATTTACTCTAATCGATTACTAAATTGCCGAAGGAATTAGCTTTACATACCTTCGCTTCGGGATTTCCAATTAACCGGGCGTAGCCGTGTCAATGTTTCTGCTATTTCTCCCAAATACATTCATATATAGGTCAATAGGAATCCAAATACGCTAATATTCTGAAGGAAACATCGTTTCAATATATATATAGCTCAAATTCGCTTATCAAAAAACGATCGAAAACTCGCTATTTTTTGAAAGTACGTATGGGAGAAATACTCACTTTATGGCTAGGACTATATTGACACTAATTTGGAGAAATTCCACATAACTTAGCTCAGTAGCACGACGATTCAAGCCGCCCGAATTTCACGAAACTAAACTGTGAGGAATGCTCCTTGCCGCTTAATACATCGGTATCTCGAGTTAATTTGAGTTTGGACCGCGTTTTGACAAACTGCAGAATCGACGAATATTATCAAGGAACCTTCGTTCTCTCTATTTTCCCTCGACTTTTCTAGAAAATTATATGAAATTTAACATTAAAATCGAAGTTGGAGGCTTATATACTTGGGCTCGACGCCTCCAGGATCGTGCCAACGCTGGCGGCCCTCCCCTCCATGGCACGCTGCCATCGTGGGAGGGCTCGCCCCGCGCCTCCTTTCGCGATGGTTCGATGAATCTCTTATCCAGTCTTTCCCCGGGCATTTTCCTAGCATGTATGGCACATTCAAAAACTCTTAACCAACATGCGAATAGGCCATCTACATGTCAAAAATTTACGAGGTGTAATGTAATCCGCCTGCCTAGTACGGGCTAATGGAACTTCTTCATAAGCTAGCTCTACCGTAACCCGGACATCCTGGACTGGGACAACTTCTTAGGGGTCCCTATGCACTTCCTTAGCATAGATACGTGAAAACCGGATGAACAGATTCTTTAATTCTGGAGGCAAGTTCAAGCACCTCGTATGCCACTTTACCTATTCTTCGATGAATCCGATAAGGCCCAACGAATCCTGGACTGCTTACTCTTCTTGTCGAATCTCATCACCCTTTCATTGGAGATACTTACAGAAATACCCGGCCATTCACATCAAATTAGTCTCTGCGCCGCACATCAATATAGGATTTCTGGCGGCTCTGTGCAGTCAGTAGGCGTTCTCTGATAATCTTTACCTTCTCCTCTCGATCGATGAATAATATCTGGCCCACCGCCGACTCTCCCACTTCAAACCACTAACCGCGATCTACATTTTCTCCCATACAATGCCTCAAAGGGTTACCATCTGGATAGCTGGTGTTAACTATTGTTATAAGCAAACACAATTAGCGGTAAATTCTCGTCCCAGCTACCTCCAAGTTTAGCACACGCCCATAGCATATCCTCGAGCGTTTGGAATAGTGCGTTCGCCTCGTTCATCCGTTCCGAGGGTGGAATGCTGTGCTCAAATTAATTCGCGTTCCTCAAACCTCTCTCGAAATGACTCGCAAAATCTTGCTGTAAATTGTGCTCCTCTCGTCATAGATAATAGATACTGAAACACCGTAATCTAACTATTTCTCCGATATACCCCATTGCATCTTCGGCAGAGAAAGTAGCTTTTCACCGGTAGGAAATGGGCCGTATTTCTCGTCATCAACTATTACCCAAATGGAATCATGTCTACGCCTGGTACGGGGTAATCCTCGCCACAAAAGTCCTTGTTCACGGCTTCCCATTTGCAGAGAGGCACAAGCCTATGTCCCCGAGTCAATCCGCCTGCTTCGGTGTTCCGCTTACTTGTTATGCTAGGACACTAGGCTACAAATTCTCGTTTATTTCCCCTCTTCATACCTGGCTACGTGATTTCCTTGATATTGTGGTACATTTTTGTCGCTCCTGGGTGGAGAGAATAGCGGGTGTAATGTACCTCACTCATAATCTGGCCGGAGAAGCCCCGAATATCCGAACACAAAGGCGGCTCCTCACATCGCAAAGATTTCATCTCCGGCTACTCGAAAGTCTCGGGCGTTTCCCTTGCTGAATTATGTCCTGTCTGGACCAGTAAGGATCTTCATATTGCCGTTCTTTACCTCCAAAACTAATGATGACAGCGGTGTTCTAAATTACCGCTCGGTTGTCCTCTGCTTCCTCGCTGGCCACGAACGGCTAAACCGGCTAATTGATGTATTTCCCCACCAACTCCGCCGCCCGGCCGTTAGTACACTAAACTTCCCATAGATTAAGGGCCGAGAGCATTCCGCTACTACATTGGCTTCCTCGATGATACAGAATGCCCACGTTATAATCTTTCAACAACTCTAACCAGCGACGCTGCCGCAAATTCAACTCCCTCTGAGTGAAGATATACTCTGTAGGCTCTTATGGTTAGTGAAATGTCCACATGGACTCATACAAGTAATGTCTCCATATTTAAGGCGTGATCACTGCCAACTTCTAGGTCCTGGGTAGGATAAATCTTTTCGTGTTTCTTCAGCTGTCTGGAAGCATACACAATCACTTTACCATGCTGCATCAACACACATCCCAACCCAATACCTAATGCGTCGCAATACACCGAATAACACCGGAGCGGAGGTTAACTGTCTACAATTCTTGGAAACTCTCCTCACATGCCTCTCGTCCACCGAAACTTAATGCTTTCTGCGCGCCTAGTCAGAGAGGTTTCGCTATGGTGGAGAATCTCTTTAACATATCTTCTATAAGGCCCAGCTAATCTCAGGAAACTGCGGACTTCAGTTTGAGTGGTAGGTCTGGGCTATGTTTTGACTCGCTTTCTATTTTCTCGCGCGTGTCCACCCGTATACTCCGCATCCCACACAATATGCCCCAAGAAAGCTAATGAAGTTCACCAAAATTCATATTTGGAGAACTGGCATACAACTGACGGTCCTGTGAATCTGAAGCACTGTCCGTAAATGATTCTGTGGTTCCGCTCTCGAGCGAGAATATACTGTGGACACCAATGAACACTATCACGAATGTCCAGTACGGTCTCGAAGATGTTATTCATCAAAGTCCATGAATACTGCTGGAGTATCACGTGCCCCAAAAGACATAACTAGAATTAAAGTGGCTGCATCTATCCTGAAGGCTGTCTTCGGAATGTCCTTTTCATGAACTCAAACCCGATGGTATCCCACCTCAAATCAATCTTGGAGAAATATCTCGGCCCCCGTAACCGATCAAACAAATCATCTATTCGGAAGTGATACTTATTCTTAACCGTAACCTTATTCACTGCCGGGTAATCTATACACATACGGAGGAGTCAGTCCTTCTTCTCACAAATAGAACCGGCGCACCCTAAGGTGAAGTACTCGGCCTAATAGTGACCTTATCTAACAAATCTTTCAACCGCTCCTTTAACTCCCCTAAGTCACAAAGAGCAATGCGATACGGAGGAATTGATATAGGCCGAGTGCCCGGGTAGCAAGTCGATTGCAAAATCTATTTCCTTTTTGGGGAATACCAGGTAGCTCATCTAGAAATACATCAGGGAATTCATCCACCACCTGAACAGACTGGAGTGTCGGAGGCTCTACCCGAACATCCCTGAACCCCGACTAGGTGGTAAATACATCCTTTAGCTATCAACTTCTCGCCCGAAGGTAGGAAATAAACCTACCTTTTGGCGTAGTTGTGCCGCCCTTCCACTTGCACCGTCTCCTGGAAAGTGGAATCGACCGCCTTGGTCCAACATTCTACGCTGGGCATAGCATGGCACCAACCAATCCATACCATAATGGCATCACCGAAATCAATTATCTCTGTTCTACCGTCATCTAATCAGAGTCTGACGACAAAGAATTCCCACTGTACACCCTCGATAAATATTGCTAGCTATAATGGAGTCACTGACGGTGTAGATAATACTCGAAAAGGGTTGCTGTAGCAATTCTGGTGCAAAACCGAACTTTTCGAGCCACAAATGGGGTAACGTAGGACAAAGTGGACCCCGATCAATCATCACCTAAGTAGGGTATGAGCAAATAGTCATCATACTGGCACACATCTCTGGAGACGCTCTGAAGCCTTGTCTCCTCGGTAAAAGAGCAAGTACGGCTTGAGCCGGTACCTGAACTAGAGAGGCTCCGATCTACCTCGGCCCTACCCGCCGAACCCGAGGGCCTACGCCCGCCGAGGCCGCTGGAGCCCGTGGCCCCGCTCGATGCTTTGTCCTCGCCATTCGGCTACCTTGTCCCCCGGTCGACAATCTTGCATCCTGGCGTCCTTCCCGCCCACATATAACACCATGTGGGAGCCATATCCGCAAGCTCCGAGGTGAGCCGATTGCAAATAGGGCAGGGTGGAAATGTGTATCCGCTCCGTTCTACCCTCCTTGATGAGGAGAATCTACGCATAGAAACCGCTACTCAAACCCCGACCGACTGGCGGATAAATCTACCTCTTTGTTGCAATGTCAAGGCGGGGGTCTAGGTGGCCTATCAAAACCCGTGGCCTATCAGAAAACCGTGGCCTATCGAAAGTCGTGCCTAGGCCTCTCTCGAATCTCCCCGACCTCATCAAATCTATCTCTGCGGATGCCGCTCCTGATTTTTCTCGTTCATTACCCGTCGCGCCTGCCTAAGGCTCCTCACTGGGCGAAAGCGCACCCGAGCAATGTCCATATCTTCCTCAACGTGGCTGTCATACATGTATCAATATATTCTGGGTTCAGACCCATAATGAATCGGTGAACCCTCGATGGCATGGTATCCACGAAAGTTGGAGTACAAGGCAAGGGAATCAAACTGTAGGGGCATATATACATACACTCCTTGCCTCCTGCCTGCATGCAAAGAATCCAGTCCATCCGGGCCTTTCGACCTCCCGTGGCAAATAATGGTCCAGAAAGGCCTCTGAAAAGTTGGACCAGGTCAGAGGGGCAATATCTCTCCTCGGGACCTTTCCTGCCTTCGTACCACAACACAACAATGTCTCGCAACCTGAATACCGCCATTCAATCGATTTCAGATGTTACATGCATGACCCGGGAAGATTCTCGCATTTGGTCTAGGAAATCCTAGGGGTCCTCTGCCTGGATCTGACCTTGTGAACTGTGTGGGGGACCTAATGCCAAAATTCCCTGACCCTCGAACTGCCGTGATCCACTTGATGGCTCGGCTGCACGGTGTGGCACTAACTAGCGCTGAGTGGCCATCACTTGTGCCAACATAATAACTCGTACTCATGGACTTCGATCGTGATGGTTTAGGTATAGGAGCTATCGGAGGTGGTATCGTTCCGAGTGGCTCCTGATGAGATGGGGACTGCTGAGAAGGCTGTGATGATGCCTCTATATCGCCCTCAAATTGGGTTGATTTTAAATGAGCCGAGGCATCCCCGTCGGTGCCTTCCCGCCGGCGGTGACACCCACTCTTCGCTCGTAAGTGTGGTATCGCTGGTCTGCCATTTTAATCTATAAACAAAGAGTATGATAAGTTTTAGGGACTCAACCCTATATTGTACTGCTAAGTTTCTTATGGCACGACTGAATATGAAGAAAGAGTAACCATCCTATTATGCCTTGCAGCCTCCCGCCTATAGTATGTGGTGCACACTACATCCATAGACAAGACTCTACTTAGCACGCCGCAGACTCCCGGGACACGACTCCGCCTGATACCAAGTTTGTCACGCCTACCTTGGGGGTATGACTAGTACCCGGTGCCCTACTAGATCTCGAATCTGCTGGACTGCTAAGCCTAAGCACTTCTAGTGTCTCGGTTGGCTCTAACTCCGATTTACTTAATCAATTCTGCTATATAATGGCCGTAATATGCACTCGGCTCTAGCTAGGCCTACAGCCACACGTACAACAACAACATTTAACCAGAATCTCATCAATATAAGGGAACCTATGCGGCCGACAAGGCCACCATGCTGACTAGTTATTTCTAAATTAACAAATGCTAAACAAATACGTGCAAGGGATTTACAAGGTCACCACTACTAACTTGATAGGGCCTCAAACGACCAATATTAACAACTAAACATATGCATGGCCCCACACGACCGCACAACTAACCACAGGGAGATATATACACAATTCGCAAGCCTCTAAGAATAATGATAAGATGATCGGGACAAAGCCCACTTACCCGTACTATACAACAAAAGAAAATGATATAAACCTCTCGAATATCAAGCTCCGATGACAGGAGCCGATGACTCGCGCCGCTAGATCATGAGGATCGACCGCTCATAGGTACCTGCAGGCAAGTACGCAGCGCCTCAAATAGGCGTCAGTACCACTGGTACCGAGTATGTAAAGCAAACTGAACATAACTGAATATAAACAACAAAACTAGAAATTCTCGACACAGAAGTATCTAAAACTGGATCAAGTGGATCTGAAATAAGCTTGTCTGTACTGAAGGTAGGGTAGAAGCATACCTGTCGACGTGTCGATTTGCTGCTATCAGCTAATAAATAACATATATATACATATATAACATACAAGGACCTATACCAGCCCCCATACGCCGAAAGGTGCCAACCAACACACAAAGCCTATATACCCCTACCCGTGTCAAAAACCAACCAAAAGTAAATCACTCAACTCATCTACTAACTACGAGCACCTCTACTGGCCCTCGGCCCCGCCCGGACTATGACTCCTAATATATGTAATCGTGCTTGAGCCCCGCAGGACTCCCGTACTCAACTCGTGCACTGCATCCGGCACTCGTACTCCGCACTCGTGCCTCGTAATGCCATGCCGATCAGCCTCATATGGGGAATGCTCCATCTCCATCTTTGTCCTCTAGCGGACGGCATACCACTCCTCTGCAGTGGCGTATCCCCTCACCCTCGCCTGTGGGTCGCATTACGCTACTAACCTGGGGCGGTGAGGACGCTCAAAGGGTGCCCTCATAACATAAACATGTCTCAACAAACAATAATCACATACAACAAGCATGTTCAATCTAAAAATACTACCCATGTTTCGATATACGATTCTGATACTCTTTCTGTATTAAACTGATTCTCATACCGAGCTATACCGTATCTGAAATATTATCTTACTGTCTGCTATCGCTCTACTATCTTTTATTTTGAATATAACATAATATTATAAAACATGCTTGTTTGATTCATACTTGAACTCAATTTCGACTTCTAGGTTCTTTCTTCTATAGTTCACACTATTTGCTATACCGGATTACTAACTTGCCGAAGGAACTAGCTTACATACCTTCGCTTCGATTTCCCAACTAACCGCGTAGCTCTACAAGATTTCCGCTATTTCTCCCAACTGCATCCATATATATATCAATTAGACTAAATACATTAATATTCTGAAAGAAAATATCACTTTTAATATATATATAACCAAAACTTTGACTTATCGAAATACGGTTGAAAACTCGCTATTTCTAAGTCCGTAAGGGAGAAATGCTTACTTTAGGGCTTGGAGTATATTTATACTAATTTGGAGCAATTCCACTTACCTTAGCTCGGTAGATGACGATTTGCTGGCTGAATTTCACCAAACTAACCTGCAGGAATACTCCCGGCAACTTAATACTTAACTACCTAAGATTAATTCAAATTTGGACCACGTTAATAGCGTAAACGATGAAATTTTGTTGAATCTCCTTGTTTCTCCGTTTTCTGCTTGTTTCTCGGGAAATTTAGAGGGAGTAAATGATGAAAAACCGAAGTGGGAGGCCCTTTTGCTCTGGGACTCTTTAAGTCGCATTCGCCGAATGTGATTTATAAGTCGCATCTGTCGAATGCGCTATAAGTCGCATTTGTCTGCGACGCCTGACTGGCGCTTGTCCAGTCTCTCCCCGTGCCCTTTTCTCGCACGTGTAGCATTCTAAAACTCTAACCAAACATGCGAATAGCCATCTACATCTTAAGAATTTACGGGTGTAACAGTTGCAATTCTATTGGGTGTCCGTAAGGGAATGACTTCAACACAACAAAACACAAGAACCGAATCACCTTTATTTTCAAGATCTATACACTTGAATAGTCCGGCCGGTGTCTCGATGGTGCTTCAATGAACTGCATCATACTTTGCGGTCCAATAAACCCTCCAGTGACGTCGATGATGATGAGAGTGATAGTGGGACTAATAGTGGGTCCGGAGATGCAGATAATGCTACATCGTCCAAGAGGCTTCTCAAGGAGCATTTGAAATGCCTCTCTAGCATAGATCTTCAGATCCCTCTATTCAAGTAATTTCTTTTAAAATTTTTTTATTATTCCTAAATAACTATGTTATTGATTTGTTACTATCGAATTGTAATAGAAATATTTGTTCAAAGTTCTTCTATTGATATTTTGGAAATGGGTTTTTGATCTATGCATCTTTTTCTTCTTTGGGTGATTTTTTTAAAATCAGTTCAACTCGAATCTATTGTCCCTTGCTTCCTTTTGTTCCTCAGTATTTTTCTATTCCCTATTTTTTGTGTAGATCCAACTGTTAAGGATGAATTATTGCTTCCCCTTTATGAAAAATATATTGTGCTTTTGTGAATTTCCCTAGAGGTCGTGATTTATTTCTCGTTGCAAAGAATGATCCTTTTGCTATGCGTGGCGGAGATAGGTGGTTTTCTGGAATATTACTCTTTGTAATCAATGTCAAACTTATTTTTATGTATATATAGTAGATATTAAATCCCTTTGGCTTCTTTGTGTGATCACTTTCTTATATATTTTAAATTCCCTTTGTGAAAATCCGTGCCTAACTACTACTTTGGGAAGCTTTTATTGACTGGAAAATTGTGCCTTGAAAGAATACTCATCTACCTATCATAGATTTATTTGAAAAGCACTCTTAAGATACTATAGAGTCCTTTAATTAAAATGAGAACCACTTTACAAGTTGAAAGAAACCGGTATGCATCTATTTTTTGGTACGATGGAAAATACTTTACATGAAATGTGTATCTAGTTACAAAAAATATTTTCAAAGTTGATGATTTTAAATATAAAAAGAAGATCATTTCTCGGTGATTTTATGTTCCAACAAACCCTTTCTCGGTGATGTTGGCCTCGTCCCTTGGGACAAAGGGGAAACTGGCCGAGACGTTAGGCGTGAGGCCGCTAACTTAAACTCCAAAAAATAATGATGATGAGAGATGATAGTGTGACTGATAATGGGTAAGGAGATGGTTACCAATATTAAAGGTACCATTTGGCTGGTCTTTGATTGTGGGTGTAAGCATGGATTTGGAACTCATGGATATATATACAAGGACCGGATTAATGCTTTCTTGAACCACTTTTCTCTCTTTATTGAAGGTAATTTCATATGACTTCTCCAATTATGTTTCCATGCTTGCTTGTGGATATTAGAATTTGGATTCTAGGTAGACTTCTTAAACTTGTAATGTTAGTGGTAACTGAAAATATATCTTAGATAGCGCTATTGATTAAACCATCAATCACTCAACAAACTATGCTTCAAAACAAAAATTATGCTTCAATCTGAATCAGTTGGTATCCACTATATCAGTATCCATTCCACTCTATTCATGTTTAGTAGTTAACAATTAAATATATTAGATTCATCTGAGATAATGTTAAGGCACTACCATTGTTTAGCTTTTGTCTGATGGTTTTGATGTTGCCTATTCGGTGTCAGAAATTAATGGCTCAAGGAAAATTCATAATCTATATATTTATACAAAGTAGGAACACAAACCAGTGATGTGACATCTCTCATATATCAACATTCATATTTATCTTTTTTCCTCCATTTTTTGTCCATTTATCTTTTTTAATCAAAATTGTAGGCTTTGCTCAAAAAAGAATGAAAAGTCACGCCTTTAACTGCATTCATTTCCTCCATCTCTTCCTCTTCTTTCTCCTGGCCAAGATTAACTTTTTCCTTATCTGTGGAATCTGTATCCTTCACAACGAAGATTGGTGCAAACCAATGGCTTTCCATTTTGAGAGTGCGTTGATTCAACTCTCATTTGTTAATAACTTATGATTTTTCCAAAGCCTTATTTGGATTTCAGATTTTTTTGGAACCCTCGTGTAACTTTTTGGATTTGTGTAGAAGACAACTGGCTACTGGTGTTGATAGGCTTTTTCTTGGAGCACCAACACGATTAAGGTATGCATAATTTTCCTTCTTCTACCAACATAGAAACTTCTGATTTATGTATGACTTCACCCTTAAGGAAGAAAGATAAAATATAAGTTATAATAAAGTAATATAGAAAAATAAAAATAGAAGGATTTTTATCACGACTCAAATGGCTATGATTGGCACCCACACAATCGTCCTAAGGGGCGAACCAACGAATCCCGATACTACCCTATAATCAAAACATTCATGAAAAATAAATTAACTGCCAGAAAGAACAATTTTAGATCATTACACCGCACGTACTAAAAACTAAATAAGCAATTTCTCATAACCCGATAGTCAGATCAGACGTCTATTTTATTACAAGCTAACGAACTGTAAATAGAAAATGATATAAAGTGTTCGAGTGTCTGAAAGAAGGACATCTCGCAAAAAAATATAAGGAGGATATGCGTCCTCATCTCGGCCACCTTTCTTGATTCACAAAGATTGTTGTCTCATAGGTGAGGGTACGAAGAACTGTCGGGCTCGAACTCTGCACTTAGAAAAGAATGTAGGGGTAGGGTCAGTACATGAAATAGTACTGGTAGGCATCATCGACGGATCTTTACACAATAACATATAAGTACAACAATAGAGATATAAAAAGGGTCCTCAACTTAAGTAGAATTACAAGTCATTTCATGAACACAAGTTCTACACAGGAACCGCCTGGCCTGCTCACTGGATTAGGCCTTCGCTGCAGCGGTCTCATCAGCAAACAAAAATGATCGAGCTGCAGTGACACTGCTTAGGCAGTAGTCGACGCTGCTCCATTCTCACTATCCATCACACAATTCAATAAAAACAACAATCAAGATTTACAAAATTCTCTAGAATACATCAACGACCGTAATAATAACAAGCACAATTGATATTAAGAATTACGCCCTCAGTTATTTTCAGTGACAACTACTCAACAACCACACATAGTGACAAGGTCGTACTTAACATTAACGCCACGTTCATTGTTATCAATTTGCAAGATTTCCAAAAAAGTTAGCACATCCTCGTAATATGTTTCACATCCACCTCATGAACATAAATGTAATCACAAACAATAAGAAAATAACACAACCAAGGGTATCATGACGGGCACACACCTCCGCCATCTCCCCTTAACACTCAACCACACAAATCATGTACACATATGCGTAAAGTGGGTCTTATTTATGCCAAACCAACCATGACCTGTAGGGGACTCTAGAAATCTATGTATTGGAGGTCGGCATGGCACTCGCTCCCATTCATATGCCATTCGGGTGCTCCCTCAGACACGAGCCACTTGAATATTTTTATTTGCTCGCCCGAATACTCCCCTCGGGAACGAGCCACTCAACATTAATATTTTAAAATCTTTTCATTCATCATCCTCATAAAATATGCCAAGTGTGCATCACGCAAAACATACAAGCCTACTTCTTTAATAAGTTATCATCAAATAACCATTATCTCACTTAATGGAGTGTGCTCACTTTACTAACTATTCATCACAAATAATTATATTAGCATACATATGCAATCATTTGACAGGTCAACACGATTCAATATCACATCTTAGTCACATTCTTAAGATAAATTAATAAAATAGACTCACATATCACATAAACATCTCAAGACCAATCATATTGCGGAACCTTGCACCCTATATATGCCATTATATAGGTCTATCCCTATTAACCGTAACCTACCTCGATTTTGAAGGTAACACCAACTATCAAGGAGCCATGCCTTTCCCTCGAAGCTTTGAAATGCATGAAATCTACAACACAAGAGTAATTGCCAATTACCCTTCACTTAGAGCCTAACAAATCAAACCTCCCATTCGGGTGTTTTTCAAAGTAAAACCCCAATACTTCTGGTTATAGTCCTATATTTCCCGTATAACCCTCATTCACTTCATGCAATTCTAAGGGAATGAACACAATACAACATCACTTAAATCACCCCACTATTCCAGCCCTAGTTTAACAACCTAGGGTTCTTCCTCTACAAACTTCCACCATTAAAGGCCTACAAGGATTCTAGGATCAAAGTCACTACTTTAGAGACAGAGAATCGAAATTCTTACTTGGTTGAATGGATTATTGCTCTAGGAGGTTTCTCCATCCTCTAGACCTCCTGATCGCATTTTGAGATATAATAGGGTGAAAAACCTATACTCACTTAAACCCACTCCTTCGATTCTCGTCATCCGTTATAACGACCATATTACTACTACCACGGACCCTCTATGATAGTCATAGGATCAGGCCAAGGCGGTTTCAGCGATTATTCCCCAATTTCTCCACAGTGAATCTTCAACCGCTACCGCGGTTTAATACCCCGAAAGTGCCCGAAGACTAGAATCGGGATTTGAAATTGAAAAGTAGTAGAAAAATATGAGATTTAATTCTTAGAACAACTCGTTGTACGGGTCGTTGGTGAGACTAACGACCCGTTGGAGGTGCTCATGGTGAGAATCTACAAAGTAGGACTGTGAAGTAACAGGTCTCAGAATGACCCATTAGTGGATATAAAGAGTCGTTGCAAGGGGGTCGTTGGGAGGATGACTCGTTGTTCGAAGGGATGAGTCATTTTATGGTCTCAAGTAGAAGGGTTCCTGTATGCGTACAAAGTAGTGACAACGGGTGGTTACCATGAGTCTTGGGAGCCGGGTACAACTCATGGTATCGATCGTGGTAGCAGACCCGAGTCTGAAAAAGTAGGCTGAAGAAACGGCGGGAAGGGACAAACCATCGAGCCGCAATGACTCATTGTATCAATCGCTATCACTAGCAAAAGGCAGATTTTCCAGTGTTTTACATTAAGGGTATTTTCATCATTCCTAGGCGCTAAGATTCTAAACTACGCCATTTTAAGCTTAGTTAGTAGGGTTTTAAGGGGGTAAAACCTATTATAAGTATCTCCACTCCATGCATGCAACTTAGAGCCTTCCTTGAAGATCAAGTTTGAAGAATTTCATCAAATTATCTTCAATTTCTTTTGGGAATTCAAGTAGGAGTATGAATTCAATTTACCCAAAATAGGTTAATGAATGAGGAGTTCTTTCACTCTCATGCTCAAAATTCTTCTCAATACCATGGATTTCAATTCTAGATTCAAGTTTCATGATCTTATGGGGTTTATTCCAATTCTTGAGAAATTCTCTATGACCTATCTATGGGTCAATTCCTTCCACGTATCAAATCATGTTTTATGATCTAAGGGGAAGATTTAATAACTATTTTAATTATTAATTTATAGTTTCAAAATTTAATTAAATTATGCCCAACTATGTAAATTTCATGAAAAGTCATTTTATTGTTCTATTATGATCTGATCTTCTAAGCCCTAAATTATGATTTATGATTTATGATATGAATTCTCTCAAGTACTCATCATGGATTTATGAATATCAAGTATATGCATGGATTTTATGATTTATGAATTTATGACTTTTGGCCGATTCACGTCCTAATTCATGGCTAATCATGTATTTCAAGTGGGATCCATTATGTTATTATGTATTTAGCCATGAACTTCATGAATGATTTTAAAACACCCCGGAAAAATTTTGTGATTATTTGATGTTTTTATGCTAGATTAAGTAAAGTACGGGTTGTATATTGGTCGTAGATGACAAGGGAAATGTGTACGTATAAAAAAACCTAAAGAGTATGTGAAGTTTATGGCAAGGGTCAACTTTAAACGATCATATCTCCCAATATATACAAATTAGAAGCCCCACAACTCATAAAAATTAAAGGTCATTGAGTCTAGTTTTCATAACATAAAACCGCTTGTTAATCAAAGTTCGGAGTAACAAGTTATGGGCATTTTACTGAAGCATCGCGAGTGGTGAAGCCCTAGCGCATCCCTTGAACACGATCTATAAATTTTGTTAAAACTCTTAGGTCATCGATAGTTCCTTATGATTTATACATGTTTTTAATACATGCATTTAAGTTCTATTTTCTAGCTTTACAAGTTATATGTACTCGCCCAAGTATGGGACATTTAAGAGGCCTATGCAGCTACATACATTATTCGTCATTTCTATGTTGTACGATGAGTTGGTCCAGTATAAGCCATATCTGCTCCATTTATGATTTTGTCTAAAATTTATTGATTTTACCCCGGTGTAGTACACTGGGTTGGAGGTCTTGTTATTTTACCGTGGTACACCAAACTGATGGGTTTTACCCTATATTTCAGACACCGACTGAGGCATTTTTATTTTTACTCCCTATGGGTACACTGGTTGGAAAAATTGTATACATATTTTATGGTCGGCTGTCTGCTGGGTATTTTAGTTATAGTCTTTGGTTGTGTGTATTAGATGGTTGCATTTAGCCTTCTATAATGAGTTATTGTCGCCCTGCTGTGGATTCCGGTTGTTACTACTCCTTTTCTCCGCCTAGTTATCATTTTTATCTTATATGTTTACGCTTTAATCCTTACATACCAATAGATTTTATTTGTACCTCGACGTCCCTTCATCTTTGGGACCCTTCCTGCAATCGTGGTACAGGTAGCCGTGCTAAGGCTCAAATCATCGACGTAGTAGGAGCAAGATTTCAGCAGAATAGTGGTATGCTCTGCCTCTTCCAGAGCCACGTACTAGTTTGGACTATTTTTCGCTTTCTTTGTTACAAAGCAGGTAGGTCGGGGCCCTGTCCCGTGCATTTCAGATTGTTTACTCTGTAGAGGCTGATGTGGACTAGTTTGTATAGTAGTGTGGGTTATGTAGTCGTATTGGTTTTTCATTGCTTTGATAGCTTTATTGGGGCTTTCGGCTTTCCAAGTTGCATATTTATAATTGTCAAGGCATTATTAGCCCGCAAGATTTATCTTGGTTGATTGTGACAGTGGCTTGTTCAAATTTCTTAAAGTTGTTTATAGATGCTATATAGCCGGCTTCTCGGTCAACCATGAATCGAGTGCCGCTTGCGCCCTACCCTAGTTCGGGGCGTGATGTACTCTGGTATCATAGCGAAGTCGTGTCCTAGGGAGTCCACAAAGTCAGTGTTCAGTGTAGGCCTTGCTGCATGGTATTTTGTGCACCATACTTATAATCAGGAGGCTACAGGACATTTAGAAATTGATTCACTTCTTTTACTAATAGTTCGGAAGGCAGGTCGAGCTCATAAGTACCGTGATATCTAAATCATTTTTATTGTTTCGTAGCATGCCTCGTGACAAGGAAGATGACTACAAGGTTGATTGGCAAAGTTGTTGGGGAGGGCACTAGTCTCCCTCCAGTAGATCAGAGAGACATGTCGAGGCCTGAGGAATCTCTTACCCTGGGGTATTACACCTCCCGCACCGGCCAGAGCAATGGCAGGTAGACCCCGGGCCTCCTCCCCGCACCGCCAGCATCTCTGAGAGGGTAGTAGAATGGCGGCACCTCCCACGCCCGGTACCTCCAACTGTTCCTTAAGGACAGTGGTCTTGAGAGAGTTGTTCAGCTGATGGCTCGTATAGCCACAAAGTCAAGAGCGACAACTGGAGGCGAAGAGACATAGAGGCCGGAGTACCAGGGCCCGCTAGTTCTTGAGTTTGAGCCTCCAATATTCATCTGATCATACCCGAGCGAGGATCCTTAGTACTTTATCGATCATACTTTATAGGGTAAAGGTGATGCGAGCTACAACGATCGAGGAAGTAGAGTTGGCAGCCTTCAGACTACGTGATGTGTCCATATTGTGGTATGAGTCTTGGGCTCGATACAGAGAGCCGATGCACCACCAAACCGAGTGGAAGAGTTCTCCGAGTCCCTTATGCACCACTATCTACCCCAGGAGCTGATAGGCTTGAGCGAGCAGTTTTTGCACCTAGAGCAAAGGAGTATGAGTGTGCGTGAGTATTGTCTTCAAGCCTAATTTTCTTTGCCGTGTATGCTCCTCACATGGTTTAGACGATGGAGGATAAAGTTCATCTATTTTGTGTTAGGTTTGGGCTTCATATAGCTCGAGATTGCTTGGGGATATCTACTCAGGAGCACATGAATACGCATGAATTCAGGCTTTCACCCAGAGGGCAGAGGATTTGGTTCATCAATTATGGGATACTTGAAGACAGTAGGAGAATGAAAGAGAGCTAGGACCGTGTCCTATAAATGCAGGTGACCGAGTGGCTCAATCATCCAAGCCGGTCACTTCTGTCCCAGAGAGTGCCCCACCTCAGTTTCAGAGACAGAGAAGGGACCAAGGCCTAGCTCCATCTTTAGCCTTGCCAGAGTGGGCGGGGCAGAGGCGACCCACCATTGTCGCCTTGTCCCTGCAGGGGAAATCTCATTCGTGTCGGTCGTCGGTGGTCGAATGTATGTTATCGTTGTGGGCAAACTGTGGCACTTTATGAGGGATTGTTCGTATAGAGTCGAGGCAGATCAGACGCGATCAGCAGTTGCTTCTTTCATCCTCTCGTTTGTCACGCCCGCTCCTAGGGGGGTATGATTGGCACCCGGTGCCCTAGTAGACCTAGACCGTTAATCAGGGCTTAGGCACATATGGTGCTCGGGTTGGCTCTATCTCAGGTTTCGGAAACAAAGGGCTATATAACGGCCGTAAACACAAATTTCTCCAGTCAACTGGGCCTATAACCTCCTGTGCCTGTAATAATAGCTAACCAGAAACATACTCAACAAGGAACAAACCTAGCCGGGCCGACAAGGCCACCATGTCAGTCTAGTCATCCGAAATCAAATATAGGGAATAACAAAAGCTGGGCGTGACCGACAAGGTCACCACTATCAAGCCAAGATAGTGGCCTCACACGGCCAACATAAATAGAAATTCTAAACAGCTATAACAAACTACACGACCGGCTCAACTGACCACAGAGATAACTGAACAATCGCAAGCCTCTATGAGTAATAGAAATGATGGGACAGGTCTTCGACCTACCCATACTCGGTACAACAAAGGAAAAGAGCTACACTGAAATCAGACTGATGACAGGAGCCGATGACCATAGCTGGCTGGAATCAGAGGGACGCTCCGTCTGGCGAGTACTGTGGAGGTAATGCAAATACTATCGGGCGCGGCAGACGCTGGTACCAGTATGCAAAACAACCAAATAATCAATACAACTGAACAGTAGATAAGCCATAACTAGCAATTTCGTATAACAGAGATAACTGACCTGAAGAAGTTGATATGAACCTAATCAAACTTCTCTTGCATCGGAGAAGTGCAGGCGCATTTGTAGACGTGACGCGCCTCGCCATTCACAACTAGTATATAGCACATAAATATATATACAAGTAGCAAGCAATATCCAATGCCAACCCCCATGTCGGATGGCGCCAAGCAAACAATCTATATACCCCTACCCGGGTCAAAACCAGCCAAAAATAAGTCACTCCATTCATCTCCTCGTCCAGGCACCTCTACCGCCCCTGGCCCCCGCCCGGGCCATAGCCTTCGAATATAAATAACCGTGTTCGAGTCCTGAGGACTCCTATACCGTATCCGTAACTGAATTGTATTTTCTCCTGGGCGCTTGCGCTCAACAGGGCTATCTGTACTGTAGTGCTGATCAGACTGATATGGGGAAAGCTTCATCCCATCTTCATCCAAACTGGGGACAGCATGCCACTCCTTAGAGTGACGTAAACCCACCCGCTCAGTGGGCGACACGATTACCAACCCAGGGGTGGTGAGGACGCTCAATAAGATGCCCTCACACAACATCAAGTCTCAACAAACAAATAGCACATATGTATAGCAAGCATGTTTAACTGAAAAATACTATCTGAAATCTGATGTCTTATTCTGATCTCTTTCTGAGTTTATCTGATTCTCATTCTGCTTTTATACTGAATTTGAGATCTTTATCTAGTTGTATGGCTAATCTGTAGCCAAGATACTATCTGTCTGGATGGATAATCTGTAGCCAAGATATCATCTGTCTGAATGGCTAGTCTGTAGCCATAATACTGTCTGAGTGGCTAATCTGTAGCCAAATTACTATCTGTCTATCTGATTTTACTTTACTAACTTTATTATGAAAATTTGTATCTTTATATTCTAACAACATGCTTGCTAATCATACAATAGGCTATACTGAATCTGGGATGCTAACTCGCCATTTGGCACATGCTTTACTAACTTTCGGACTGAGTACGATACAGCAACGCAAACCAAATTTACTGAACTTACTCAATTCCCAACATTCAACTACGGGAACTCAATTACGGAGTTTAATATGATTTACAATGCTAAAGCTACTAACTTGCCGTAGAAACTGGCTTTACATATCTTAACCTCGAGTTATCCGACTGTCGGACGAAGCTCGATCAGTACTCCAGCTATTTCTCCCAACTGCATTTATATACACGTCAATTAGTACCAAATACAATGCCATTCTGAAAGACAACGTCACTTTTCGATATATATATAGCCTAAACTTAGGCTTATCGAAAGACGGTCGAAAACTTGCTATTTTTCAGAAATCCAGAAGGGAGAAGTATTCACTTTATGACTAGGAGCACATTGACACTAATTTGGAGCCATTCTACTTACCTTAGTCGGTAGCTCGATGATTCGCCGGCCGTATTTCGCGAAACAAAATCCGTAGGAATTCTCCCTGCTGCTAAATACCTCGGTACCTGAGGTTAATTTGGATTTGGACTACGTTTGATAGCGTAATCGGACGATATTTTATGATTATTTGCGTGCCCCCTCTGTTCCTCGCGATTCTCTGGAAATTTCTAAGTGTTTTGATCAATTAAAACCGAAGTGGGGCTTTATATACTTGGGCCTGGACAGGCCCAACGTGTCACGGAGCCAACGCGGTGGCCCCGCCTCCGTGACACGGTGCCA